>NW_021024804.1:3146032-3324262 GCF_004153795.1 Camellia sinensis
TATCATGGTTAGCGTTACTGATGCTTCGGACCGGGCGAAAGGGGGTGCTCATAGCTGACCTTCCCCGATCGTACCCAAGCTCCCGAGCCGAGACAACTCCGGTGATGACGGACATGTGGCCTTCGGCACCGAGTCAGGGTTTCCTAAATTCCTCCAAAATAAAATATTTAGGTGGCGACTCTGTATCTGGCAAAGCAGTCCATGTTTGGCACTTCTTTCAAAATCTGTTTTCTCAAAACGATTTGTCGGATTTGGACTCTTTGGTTCAGATTACGAACCGTGACAATTTGAGAGTCCTGAGCTGTAGTGAGCCCAATATCGAACGAAACGGGGGAGCTCATCCCTCCCGGGGCGTTCGGGGATGTCTACACTCAGTCTTATGCAGTGTTAAAAGCAGCGCATGTGGCTAAGTTCATCCGTAACAACATTATTTGCCGTTATGGAGTCCCGAATGAGATCATTTCAGACAATGGCTCCCATTTTAATAAAGAAGTGATCGACTTGTTGAAGAAATACAACGTGGCTTTTCATAAGTCATCCATATACCAGCCGTAAACCAACGAAGTTGTTGAGGCTGCCAACAAGAACATCAAGCATATTTTGCAGAAAATGGTTGAGACTAACAGGGACTGGCCGGACAAATTGCCATTTGCTCTTTACAAAACTTCAATTCGGACATCTATTGGGGCAACTCCGTATTCTCTAGTTTGTGGGATGGAAGTTGTTCTACCGATTGAAATAGAGGTTCCATCGCTGCGGGTTATGGCTGAGTGCCAGATAGCAGAAGCAGATTGGCAGCAGAGCAGGTTCGAAGAACTAATGTTGTTTGATGAGAAGAGGCTGAAAGCACTATACCATGTTCAAGGATATCAACGTAGGATTGCCAGGAAAGTTAAGTCTCGGAATCTTAAGGAAGGGGATTTGGTGCTGAAAGACAATCGAGCTCCCATTCATGACCTTAGAGGCAAGTTCAGACCTAATTGGACTGGTCCCTATATTATCAAGACCATTTGGTTGGGTGGAGCAATTATTCTTATGGACCTAGATGGCCTAGAATTTTCTTAACCAATCAATATGGACAAGTTGAAGAAATACTATCCTTGAGTGGCTCGTTAGGCCGAAAACCCGGAAGGGCGACCTAGGCAAAGGTTAGAGCACAAAAAAATTGGAAAAAAGAAAAATTGAGCTTGTAAGGTTGAAAACCCAGAAAGGGCAGCCTTGGCAAGAGTTAGAGCATAAAAGGAGAGTGTTAATACCCAAGTGAACCCGAACCGAACTACGTAAGGCCTGATTCCTATTTTCGGGATACGTATGCAACTTTATTCTAAAGTCTGGCCGTAAACACCTCCAAATCAACTGTGTCCATGTGTTTGATCAAGGCATCCTTGTCTGTTCATTATTTGAAAGATCGGTTGTGATTCTTACCCTAAGAGAAGAGCTGATTACAATGTTGAGCAGTGCTATTCAGTCTAGGGGCAATTTTCCATTTCTGGATTCGGGGTTGTACATCTCGAGGATAGATTCCAGGTGTGTCCAGTTGTGATCCTTATCGAAAATGGTTTTAAAAAGTTTTAATAAAAGTTGATTTTGTTCAAATTAATCTTTTTATAACTTAGACCATTTTTAGACCAAAAAGAAAATTTTCAGTACCCACAACTTCAATTTCATTGATTTCAATACAAAGTTCTCTAACTCTTGATACAAATCAAAGTTGCTTTTATTACATTCAAAAAGAAAACTTGAAAAGTTAGATCAAAGTAGTAAACTTGGTGCACAGATGAGTCAGGTGTTCCTGCGTCCCCTCCCTGCGCTTATAGAAGCTTCTGATGCTAAAGTAGGCCTGGTTTGCGCCTCATCTTCAATCCAGGCTAGGCATTCACCAGAAAGGGTGCAACTGAAATTGGGAGCGGGAGCCAGAAGTTCTCTAGTCCTCCAAGCATTGGGGTATCGAGCCAACTGTGAACCTCGGATTGGGAATGAAGTCGTGTACTCTACCCCTCCTCTGGGCAAGTTTGGTCGTGTCCGAATTGATGCTTGAACCGGAATGGAAAGTAGAATACATAGTGTGTCAGGCCAATCAGTTGAATGTCGGGTTGCCGAGCCATGTTATCTCTCATCTCAAGCAGATCAAACCAGGGGCAGCACCAAGCAATATCAACAGCAGACCTGTTGCACATCCAATGGCACCACCATCATTCATTCAGGAAATCAACTAGCTGTTGGCGAAAGAAATAGCCTCGTGCTGAATATGCAGGGCAAGAGTCCACTACTTTCAACCTGTCCATGGGCCATATCTGGAGAGGGATGAAAGAAAAGAGAGATTAAAGAATAGAGAGATGTATGTGGAGAGAAAAAGTGAGAAAAGGGCTTTGAGAGAAAAACAGAGCTTGAGTGTCGAGTGATGTGAGAAATGCATATGAGATAGGGTGGGAAACATTACCTAAAGAAGTAGTGGACTTTTTGCAAATTTGTTTGTCTCTCGTCGATGAAAGGCGTCTAAGCCCATCAAAGTCTCGGCCAGTACCAAGCCAATGCAACTCTTGCCCTCTTTCAAGCCTAGTGCCACCTCAACTAGCCGAATGCTAGACCCGCTGAAACTAGGGGCAAGAAGGAAATGTGCTAACATGTACAAACAAAGGGCGAGTTGTCGAAAACCTCGCCAAAAAAAATCCCCTTGGTCACCGGCGTCAGAAAACTGATGAATCAAACTGGGGATATCCAGCTCTCCGTTGTGAACCAAAGATTGAGCCTCATGTGAAGTGAGCCCACACATTCTTCCTAAAGCTAGGATGTGACCAAAACGAGACTGAGGCAAGATTTCCTCGTCACGTCGGGATTCCATCAAAATTTGGAATTCTTCAATTGCAAGGCATATCTCTTGTCCCCCAAAGCTGAAAACATGTGTGATCGGGTTCCAACACCTAGCCACGGCGTAGAGGAATGGAAAACACAGCGGAGAACGACTTAGCAGGAATAGTGCATTTATCCCGAAACCTCAGAAATTCACTTTTTTTGAGCCATCCAAAGTTGCAATCCAATTTGAGAGTTTTTTGGCAAAGAATGGCTCAATTTGTGGTAAAAGAAGAGCTGGAATGAAGAAACTACGAAGTCTCAGCTTTTATAGCAGATAAGGCACTGAGTGGAAGATAGGTAGCAACAATCTGGAGGTCCCTCACATTGATGGCCGACCGGCCTGTGGTGATGACCGACATGCCACATTTGTAGCTGACCGGCCACCACTGGTGGCCTACAGTCTCCATTTGTGGCCGATGGCCTCTTGGTTTATCTTGTGGTCCACCTATATGTTGAGAGTGCTGAGAACCTATGCTTTGTTCTACTTTTTTAGCATTCCAAGGTCTTGTTTTCAGTCCCTTTGGCCTTGAGCATGTTCATTTGAGTTGTTTTGTCTTGTTTTGCTTATCGAGTTGTATTTGTGCTGTTTATCAAGTTGTTATTTTGCTTATCGAGTTGTATTTGTTTTGTTTTTCCTTGTCGATTTGTTGTGTCGTTTATCGAGTTGTCTTACTTTGTTTGTTAAGTGTTGGTCGGTTCATTACCTGATTAAGAAAGTGTCAATACAATGTGCAATTTTCAATCAAGATCAATCTCGTTTTTATGCAATGCGATGTTAGGCGGTGCTCAGAATGCAAAATACAACACTTTTTCATCGAAAAACTGTTTTCATTCCGCTCATGGCCACTTTTTACAAAAGAGTACAAGTTTTAAAGAAAAATAAAACCTATCTAAAGTTGTACAAAGTGCTAAAACTACTAACAACAAGAAACAAAGCCAAAAAAAAAAAATATAAATCAGCGCCAGCTATCTTAGGCTTGAGAGGTCATCTTCGTCCTCTTCGTCCTTGTAGACACCCCATTTTTGACCGACCTTAAGACTCAGACGTCATCGATTAAGCGCTCGGTGATAACACATGTTGTGCTCGTTCTGAGGTTACAGAGTCTCGGCTGAGAGCCTTGCCTCCGGATCTCAGGACTCTTTTGTGCTTTGCCTTGGTTTGCGAACCAGGTTCTGTTTTCTCTCCCTGAAGGGAGGGAGAGGTCTCGTAGACCATCTCTCAGTGGTCGTAGGCTACGTTTCATGGTCGTAGGCCACTGTTCCCGTTTGGAGACCAGTTTTCGATTTTCGGAGCCGTCGGTCGTGCGCCTCGGTTCGGGACCGCTTAACTTTCTGCGTTTGCTCCGATTTTTGGCACACACCTTGTTTCGTCTCTCTAGAGGGACACTGTGGCCCGGGAGACCACCTTCGTGGTCACACGCCACTTTCGATGCTTAACAGTCAGTTTTCGGGGCACCCGGCTGTGCGTTTTGGCCCTCGAACCCTCATTTTGCATCCGTCTTCGTTCATTTTTGGCATGGGCCCTATTTTCATTGTTTGGAAGGTGGTACAAGGGTGGGAGACCACCTTTTCTTCTTGGAGACCACTTTTCTCCCGTGTTTGCTTGTCAAGTAGCTGGTCTCCCTCACTTTTGGACCACAATTGCCGGTCTCCCACCATACCACTTGCTTGCATTTCATGTGGAGACCCTCATTAGAGGCTACCAACCAGCTTTTGTGCATTGACCCTTTTGACCCTGGAGGTCGGCCAGCTTCCCCATTTTCTATCTCACTGAGTTGATTCCAGTTGTGCCAGCTGGAGGGCACAGACTGGATCCTCCATACACATGTATGGAGGATCTTCACTCTTGGTTTTAAGCTTCTAGGAGAAGCTTTGGACCCTTGGCTCTATAAAGGAAGGGCTCCTCTTCCTTTGCAAGGGTTCAAGAGTTGGCTAAGGCTCATACATGCATATCCCTCTATATCACTCTCTTTAGCCCTTGAAAGGTTGAAGTTCTTGACCCCTTTGCATACCATCTCCTAGAACAACACCTCCACTATCAAACTAAGCACCTTGGAGCTTGTTTTCAGAGGCTAAGGAGTTGTTGTATTGGTCCAGAAGCTACTAGAGTGCTTGAGCTTCGAGGGTAACACCCTATTCCCTCTTTTGGTCTTTATTTTGCTTCATCTTTTAGCTATACTTGAAAGCATATTTGGGCTTTGTCGTAAACTGAAAAAAGTCTTATTTTGAGGTCCTTAACATGTTTTTTTAAGACCATTTTTCTATTCGGGGTCATCTACCCCATTTGCATGCTTCATTTCATCTTATTTTGAGCCATGCCTTAGGGCCTTTGCATTGACCTTTGTTTGGTCTCTTAGTCACTGAAATCCAGTGGATTTTCAGTGGCTAGCATGCTATTTTGAGCACCAAAATCAGAGAGGGGTGACCCTCTCACCCCTTGTCTTGTTTACTAGCATATTTGGCCTAACAAATGAGCCTATATTTCCACACCTCCAAGCCTTGTTTCAGGCCCTTTTCTGTGACTTTTAAGGCCTTCCTAGGCATTTTCTAGAGTTGGTTTTGTCACCTTGGGTGTGTCCCTTGCATGTGTAAAATAACCCCTCTTATAGCATATCAAAGGAGCATCTCATTCTTGCATGCATTAACCATGTTTCAGTGGGTTTTTGAGCTTTATTTGGCATGTCATACCTCTGAATTTTGCTGGTTTAGTGGCCTCTTGATTGCCTCACATGCTTGTAGTGCAAATCCTCTTTACTAGCTTACATTGCATGCTATTTTGGCCTTTGATTCTAGTACTTTTTGGCCATGCTTTAAACTGATTTTCTGCTTGTTTTGGACTGCCTTAGCTCTGTTTTTATGCCTCATGGTCGAATGATGCTTGCTATGCATGGTTGTAGTTCAATACCCCTGCCTAGCTTTGAGTTTTGGACCCTATTACATGCTTATGTTGAAGTGTTTCCATGTTTTCGAGCCATTGTGCATCATATTTCAGAGCTAACATGTATGCCATATTCCCATGTTTTCCACTCTTTAAATGCGTTTGAGAGTCGTGCTTGTATGCCTCGTTTTTGGACCATTGCATGAGCTTCATTTCCGTGCCTTTCGAGCCATCATTTTAAACCATTTTCCCACTATCTTGGACCTGCCTAGGGTCTTTTTGGGGTTGGTTTTTCCATTTGTGCATTGCTTTACGTACCTCTAGTGTAATGCGCTTCACTAGTTTCGGTATTTGGGCCGTCTAGCATGCGTTGTATGACGTGTTTGCATGATTCGGGACCATCTTGCATGTCATTTCAGAGCTGGAAAATGTGTGTTTGTATGACATATTTCATCCCTTGCCATGCTTTGATAGAGTTGCATTTGGTGCCTTAGATTTGGTCCCTTGCATTTGTGCATGTTTGCATGTGTTTTGTTGCCTAATTTCATCATGTTTGGCCACTGATTTGAGTGTGGCTGAGGCCCATTCATTTTAGTTTAAGTCCATCTTGCATTGTGTATGTCATGTCCATGTTGTCGCAAGCTTGACCATTGCATTGTGTATGCCTTGATCATTTCATTATTAGCCTCCATGTGTGCATTGCGTATGCCATATAGTTTTCATGTGCATTGAGTATGCCATTAATTATTTCTTAGCATTGTGTATGCTAGTAGCATGTTTGCATATCAGCATTTGCATGTTTGCATCATTTAGCGGCATTATGTTTAGGTTGCATTTTAGAGTTGCATTCATGCATGCCGTGTGTATTGCATTGTGTTTGGAGTAGGGTTTAGTCCAAACATGGGAAACGAGGGACGTTTCGTACTCCAAGTGACGAAACGTGCCTCGATTCTCGGTCGCCGACACTCTGGATTACCCATGATGGAGTTTAGGCCTTGTTGTGTTTATATGGGCATTCATTTTACATCGAGTCGTACAATCCGACTCCTCGGCCATCATGCATCGAGATGCATGATTCGTGGCACGAGGATCGAGGACTACACTCCTTGGAGCTTGTGCAAAGATGGGGGAGAGTGGTCATGCAAACATATGTTGAAAATACTTTGCCATGCCCCTTTCTCGCTCTCTGTTGCAGCAAACTGGAAACCAGCCGCAAAAACTGGTCAACAGCCTTCTGGAGCTTTGTACAGCGTTTTGGGACCAGTTGCAAACAGAGGCAAATCGGGGCATCGCGATGGATTTCCCGACAAGGCGACTTGAGCATGCATGCATCCCTATCATTCGGAACAGAGCTGAGGTAGTCCATTTTGTTTAATTTGCATGCTAGTTTCCTTACTTAGTTAATTCATCAATTAATTAATGTTGTGAAATAATTAGTTTAATTAGCTTAGATTAGCTAGTTTATTCTGTACTATTCATTCGGACCCTCCGAGGAGGGCAATGTCGTAATAAGTGTGCGTGTGTGTGTGATGCATGTCTTCCAACCCCACGTCTTTGTCCCTTTTATTTACCAGCTTATGATGGTTCGTTTAGGGCACGTTTCAATTAGCATACTTATGCTCGCATGTTTGCATCCATTTATCTGTCTTGCATGCACCGGGCTCGGCGCATCATATTAACTGCATTGTATTTCAATTTCGAATTGAATACGTGTATCAGTTGTTGCATTTCATATGCCATTTTAGAATAGCCGAGCCTATCTTAGTTGCATTTTTGCATGTGTTGCATTAGGCATTTCAGCATAGTTAGGATTCATGCATGATTTCTAATTAGCTTCTTTCTTTGGCATAGAGTACTCAGTAAGTATTTATGCTTTAGCATCCTTGCATGTGTGTGAGTGACTGCCATGATAGCATGCTTGCCATGAGGCTATTTGCTTATGTGATATAACTGCCTGAATGCCTGTGGGTGAAGGTTGGGTTATTTGAATTGGAACAATTCACCAATTGAGAGTTTTTAAGCCCACTTGAGAGTGGCAAAATCCGCATTTTAGCCTACTTACGAGTAGCAAACCACTTTAAAAAACAAACATGAGATGCTTTGTTCCAACTGAGGCGATCCAGTCTATACTTGTGTGTTGTGTGCATCACATAGTAATTCTAGGCTAATAACCGGAATAAGAGCACATAATGTTTTCAAAACTCGATATCATGGTTAGTAGAGGCCGATCTTTGATCGAGCGAGCGGGGGTGCTCATGAAGTGACCTTCCCCAATCGTACCCAAGTTCCCAAGCCGAGGCAACTTTGGTGATGACGGACATGTGGCCTTAGGCACGAGTCAGGGTTTCCTAAATTTCTCCAAAATAAAATATTTAGGTGGCGACTCTATATCTAGCAAAGCAGTCTATGTTTGGCACTTCTTTCTAAAAATCAGTTTTTCAAAACGATTTGCCCGGATTTGAACTCTTTGATGATTCATCGGTCCTGCATTACACTCCGCGAGATTAGATACAAGACCGTGACATTGAGTCCAAACTGTAGTAAGCCCCAATGAACAAAACGAGATTTCTCCCAGGACGTTCGGGGACGTCTACAGTTTCTGGTGACTCCGCTGGGGAATTAAAGAACTTGACTCGAACTCATGATATCTTGTTTTGATTACACTTATGTGTTTCTTTGCATTGCATTTGCATTGGTGCGCCTAGGACACCGTGTTTGCCATCTGCTATTCCTGAACGGTTTGCCAGAGGCTTGCTTTCAGAAGCGTGCCATAAGGCTGACCGGTTACGGGCTCTGCCACGATGGGAACACAAATCCCGATTTTTACCGGGACACCCTTTTTGACCATTCGACCTAGTGCATATTCGGAATCCGTAGTGACCATTCCAAACTAGGACATGTTGCTCACCAGATTATAGGTTGTTTGAAACCGCTGCGTGCATAGTGAAACCCTAGCTCCTGACAAAATAAGATAGGAAAACCCTGCCCCACCCTAGGGGTGTTTTGGCTCTCATTTGCTTGCTACATGCTTTTAGAGTGTGCCTCTACAAGAATGCACGTATCAGTTTGTGAGTCTGGGTATCAGGCCTGCGGGCATCAGTATTTTGAGAATTAGTTATATATGCGAGTATCTGATTCAGTTTTGGGACGGTCATTTGGGGAACAGTGATCAGTGGTTGAATACAATTATTCAGCTATGCTTATGTCTATTCTGGTAAAATTGGGCTGAGATGCTGCCTGTTTTCTCTGACAAGGGGGTTTAGAGATTCGGTTCTGAGCAACCAGTGTTTTCCTTCGCTGAGGCAAGTTAAAGAAGGCCAGTCAAGGCTTACTGGTTCATCTGATCCGTCAGTCACCGGTCGCATCACCTTCATCCAAACTTAGCAGACCGTGATGGCACAGAGTTCAGAAGAAGTTATGGCCATGGTAGCAGCGTTAAACCATGGAATCGCCATGCAGGGTGAGACCGATGTCGAAATACAACACCCATCTGGGGCACCTACCACACATCCAGTCTCGGAATCCCAATCATCTCAAACCCGTGAACCCACCACTTCTAAGCTGATGAGGATGATTGAAGATCTTCAAAAAATAGTGGCAGATTAGCCTGTGGAGTTTTGGCTCCATCATCAACCACATCGCCTACTAGGGATTTCACACCAAAGGGCTCCCCAATCTTGGGACTAGCTGCATTAGAAGAAGGCCAGTCTCTTGGCAGAGTGGAGGCCAGTGGTAAGAACAAGGTTGGGGCAGACATTGGTCCCCATGAACACCTGCGGTGGGCTATTGAGGCTTTGAAAGCCGAGGGGCTGAACAAACAGCAAGCGATCGTAGTTATTGCACAGATTGTGGATGGCACTTTTGCCACTCAAAATGAGAGCAGTCTGAGTCAAGGGGCAAACCGGGAGAAGGGTCGTCGTACCAAAAACAATCTTTTGAGCTATAATCCTGCACTCGGAAGAGATCGGCAAACCAGGGCAGCACCTGCCAATCCTTTTGCTGGTGCATCCAGCAAAAATTCAAAAACTTTGAAGTACCAACCCCGAGGTCAGAGGGTCTTCCATGCCCTCTATATGCCTTTGTCCAAAGCTCTCCAAATCCTTGTTAGACAAGGCCATCTCAAACCCCTTGAGCCTCGGCCTCTCCCGAATCCTCTTCCGACTACGCATGATGTTGCCCAGTACTGTGCCTTCCATCAACAAACCGGTCATGGCACTGACAATTGCTTTCGTCTTCGCCACGAAGTGCAAGATTTGATTGACAATTGGGTCATTGCCGCGCCAAGCTTGGCAAAGTCTATCGGCACTGGATCGGTGAACTTGAGGGATAATGTGACCAAGTGATCGGGGGATGAACCAGCTGCGGGTGGTGCTCGATTTACTCCAGACGTGGGAATGGCACGCACTGTTTTGAGCAATATGCAAATACTAGTTTTTGTATTTTCTGACTTGGGTATTGGGTCAGTTTTGTTATCTTGTACAGAGTCAGTCTTTTCTTACTGAGTTAGTTGGGTCTGTCTTGTTGTACCGAGTCAGTCCTGTTTTGTTGGAGTCGGGTGATTTCGGGGGTGTTACCTCGGACATCACTTGCTTGTTTTGTGTTTGTCTTTTTGCTTTCTTTTGAGTCTGTTTCTGCCTTGAAGCCAGTTATGCCAACAGATCTGAATGAAACAGCAGTGATTTTCACACTCTTGTGTTTGCTTCTGTCTTGCGCCAGTTGTGCCAAAAGTTTGAATGAAACGGCAGTGCATTTCACCTGCTCTTTTGTGCCTTTAAGTCATTGTATTGACCTAAGTTTTTCAAAACTTTTCAAACAATGTGTTGAAAACAAAGAGAAAGGAATTCCTCGGGATTTGCAAAAATTTGATCATGTGAAAGAAAGAGAGGCATGCAAATCCCTTAATGAATGAGATCATGTTTGTTAATGTGAGTACTGAGAAGGATCCTAGCTTGATCCAGATTGGTTCTGCATTGTCTTCGACGGCGATTAGTCGCTTTCTTAAAAGATTTCAAAAAATGTTTTGCGTGGTTCTACGAAGACCTGTGTGGAATCACTCTTGAGATTGTGCAACCTAGGATCGCTCTCAGCCTCAAGACTCAACCCTTTTGCTTTTAAACCTTGAACTTGGATTCAGAACGTTCAAAAGTCAATCATGATGTGAGGCCTGTGTGGCCAGATTCAAAGCAACCCTCAAACTAGGGGCAAGAAAAGTCAGATCAAGAAGATTAGGTGCTATCAAGGGAAGCTTACAAAGCTAGATCAGAAGCAGCCATGAACTAGGGGCAAAAGTGTCAGATGTGCTCGAAGAGTCAAAGATGAAGATCGGCAAGAACGCCAAATCCCAGAATGGGGGAAAGAAGAAAATATTGTCGAAGGACAATTGAGTTCCCATCCACAACATTAGGGGCAATTCAGCCCTTATCGGATGAACTTCTACATCATCAGCGAACAGCAGCCATTCTCTTGGATTCAGATGGCTCCGAGATCTAAAACCATTCAACATGGACAAAGATAAACTTTTACCCTTGAGAGGCTCGCTGGGCCGAAAACCCAGAAGGGCGACCCAGGCAAAAGTTAGAGCAAGAAAAAGAAGAAAAAGAACAAAAAAAAAAGAAAAATGCAAAGAATAAAAAAAATACAAAGAATAAAAAAAAAGAAAAATGAAGAAAAAGAAAAGAAAAGATGAAAAAGAAAAAAGTAGAAAAGAATTGAAAAGAAAAGAAGAACAAAGCTCGCAAGGTTGAAAACCCAGAAAGGGCAGCCTTGGCAAAAGTTAGAGCGCAAAAATGAGAGGTTAATACCCGAGTGTACCTTAACCCCGAACTACGCAAGGCTTGATTCCCATATTTGGGATATGTAGGCAACTTCATTCTGAAGTCCAGCCATAAAAAACTTCAAATTCGACTGTGTCCATGTGACGGTTCTGGTCTTTGTCTTTTCTGTATCCGAGAATTTGATTATAATTGTCACTGTGAGGACTGGTTGTCATGTGCTGCGGCACTATTCAGACTAGGGGCAACTTTCCGTTGCCGTGCAGTGCTGCAGTACTATTCAGACTAGGGGCAACTTTCAGTTGCCATGCAGTGCTGTTCAAACAAGGGGCAATTTTTCATTATTTTGGATCTGAGGTTGTGCATCTCAAGAGTAAATTCTACGCTTGTTGAGCAGTGGCCATTCGTAAAAACAGTTTTGAGAATTTTTAATGAAGTTGACTAATTTTCTTGAAAATTACTCCATTTTTCCAAAAACTGAACCATTTCTTAGACCCAAAAAAGAAATTTTTCAGTGCTCATAACCTGAATTGCATGATTTCAAATCAGAAAATCGAACAAGCATATTAATCTAACTCTCATTTTGGTCAAAATTGTTTTAGTAGAAAGCCAAAAACAAAAAAATGGTCAAAATGATGAACTAGGGGCACAGTTGAGCCAGGTTTTCTATCTTTTCCCCATTGCCAACATACTCGCCAAGAAGGGCACTCATACCTGCCGGAAAAGGGTACCGCTGAAGCTAACCGCAAAAGGGCAGAAAGCTCTCACATCCTCTAAGCAACGAGGTATCGAGCCAAGTGAGAAGCATGAACTGGAATGGATCAAGATATTCCACTCCCTCATCTGGATAGATCTGATCATGTCCAAACTCCCCAGCAGAGCATCGTCAACCGATGTCAACTGCAGATTTGCTACACACCCAGTTGTAGTGCAACCCCTCTGTGGGAGAAATTCACTGTTGTGAACAAGAACAAGAATATGGTAGAATACCAGGGGCAAGAGCCCATAACTTCCTGCCTATCCATTAACCACCCCAGGGAGGGATAAAAAATGAGAGATTGAAGAATAGAGAGATATGCGCTGAGAGAAAAAGTGAGGAAAAGGGCTTTTTCAGAAAAATGGAGCATGAGGGCCGAGTGTTGTGAGAATCACAAGTGAGAAAAGGTGGGAAACAATACCCGGAGAAACTGGCTCCTCGTGCACCGAAAGGTCTCTTGCTTTTACAACACAGCTAAGTGTTGTGTTTGTGTGTTTTTGTTTGTTTCGATTCTTATTTTGAGTCGTTTGAGTGTCAATAGATGTGTTTAGGTTGTTTTACCTTGTTTTTCCTTTGTTGAGTTGTGTTTAGGTTGTTTTACCTTGTTTTTCCTTTGTTGAGTTATGTTTAGGTTGTTTTACCTTTTGTTTTTCGTTGTTGAGTCATTTTGGCTGTGGTCAGTTGTAGGCTCCATACCCGGTTGAGAACCATTTGCTCATCTCACTTTCAAAAAATCATTTTGTGCTCAGAGTGCCGTGCCATTCTCCACATTTGTGCAAAATAGAATTTGTTCTTTCATAAAACTGCAGGGTTCAACCCAGGTCATATGAGAACAGTAAAAACCAGGACCCATCTGAAGCTATGAAAGTTTCGAGCTGCAAAGCAAAAGAAAAGAGGAAAAATTTGGAGCGTCTGACCTTGTTTCAACTTCTGCCAGTTCTGTCACTACATCCCATATGTTCGGAATGAGCTGTGTACCGAATAAACCGAGTACTGTATTATGAGCTGTGTGTTCAGAGTGAGCAGTGTGCTGTTACGAGCCGTGTGTTCAAAATGACCAGAATACTGTGTTATGAGCTGTATGTTCAAAAGAAATAGAGTATAGTGTTACGGGCTGTGTGTTCAGAATGAATAGTGTGCTGTATGAGCTGTGTGTTTAGAGTGAACAGAATACTGTGTTGACTGTTTCACTGTTTCAGGCCAGAATGGCGATCAGAAGTGCTCTCCCTGAGTACCATTCCCCGTCAAAGTTATCTTGGCTATGTTTGCAATGAGGGAAAGTTGTGAATATGATCAGGAAGGAAAACAGCACTTGTGGTTTCTGCATGCAGAAGCTACCCCTTGTCAGCATTTCAGGACCTTTGTACTGTGAGTTGAAGGTAAGTGTTCGAAGAACACAATGGAGGGGAGATCCTAGTCAGAGTAAAGTGGTTTACGGCCACTCACTCCGTGAGGTGCTTTCTAAAGTGCCGCTTTGTTTGTTTATTGCATTTCCTAAACATCATGCTCTACATTACTTGTAACATGTACTGTATCATCGCACTTATTGCATTTATTTGCATCTTGTGTTATCTTGTATCATTTATTCTTTTACGCCGAGCTGCATTTAGGATCGTTGTCCTCCGGGACTTTCTCAGGATGCGCCGAGCACGCACCTGATAGTTTGTTTCGGACCTCTTCTCACGATTTCAGCGTGGTTAGAGTGTTCCTTTCCTTACACAATTTCAGCGTGTTTGGAATTTATCTCAGGATGGCTGATGTGCGGGCCTGGGCGGGTTTTATCTCAGGTTGCGTTGTAGACGCGCTGGGCAGTTTGTGTTGGACCTCTTCTCACGATTTCAGCGTGGTTAGAGTGTCCCCTTTCTTACACGATTTCAGCGTGTTTGGAATTTATCTCAGGTTACGTCGTGTACGCACCTAGGCAGTTTGTTGTTGGACCTGCTCTCACGATTTCAGCGTGGTTTGAGTGTCCCGTTCCTTACGCGAATTCAGCGTGTTTGGAATTTATCTCAGGACGCCTGATGTGCGGGCCTGGGCAGGTTTCATCTCAAGTTGAATTGTAGACACGCTGGGCGGGTTGTTGGACCTCCTCTCACGATTTCAACGCAGTTTGAGTGTCCCATTCCTTACACGATTTCAGCGTGTTTGGAATTTATCTCAGGACGCCTGATGTGCGGGCTTGGGTGGGTTTCATCTCAGGTTGCGTAGTAGACGAGCTGGGCAGGTTGTTGGACCTCCTCTCACGATTTCAGCGTGGTTTAAGTGTCCCGTTCCTTACGCGATTTCAGCGTATTTGGAATTTATCTCAGGACGCCTGATGTGCGGGCCTGGGCGGGTTTCATCTCAGGTTGCATTGTAGACGCGCTGGGTGGGTTGTGAGACCTCCTCTCGTGATTTCAGCGTGGTTTGAGTGTCCCGTTCCTTACGCGATTTCAGCGTGTGTGGAATTTATCTCAGGACGCCTGATGTGCGGGCCAGGGCGGGTTTTATCTCAAGTTGCGTTGTAGACGCGCTGGGTGGGTTGTTGGACCTCCTCTCACAATTTCAGCGTGGTTTGAGTGTCCCGTTCCTTACGCGATTTCAGCGTGTTTGGAATTCATCTCAGGTTGCGTTGTGTACGCACCTAGGCAGTTGTTTTCAGGCCTCTTCTCACAATTTCTGCGTGGTTAGAGTGTCCCATTCCTCACACGATTTCAGCGTGTTTGGAATTTGTCTCCAGTTGCGTGGAATGCGCTCCTGATTAGTTTTCTTTGTTCTTCCTCATCTCGCGATTCCAGCGTGGTTGGAGTGCGTTACCCCATTTGCATCTATTGCTCTATCTATTACATCCATTGCATCATATCTGTTTTATTCTGGTTTAGGAGACCTTTAATCCTCTAAAGGTGTAATTCCTTTGGTGTTTGTCATGCCTGAACTACTTCTAGTGGTCTGGTATAGCCACCTGCCTGTGTTTGCGGTGAGTTCCTAGGAGACCAACTGAGACGGTTTTGTACTGCTTATGGTTTGATCATCTCAAATGCATTGCATATCATTTGCATTGTTTTCATAATATTGCATATCATTTTGCATTGCTCGCACTATTTTGCGCACCCTTTCCTGCACTTGTTAGTGCATTACATCGCGCTATCTTGCACATCTTATCAGCACTTGTTAGTGCATTGCATCCATACCGCATTGTTATGCGTCACACTTAGGTTGCATTGTCATGCATCTATCGACTTGTGTTGTTACGCACGTTTCGCTTGCATTGCTATGCACTTTTCCATCAGCGTCGTACGTTTCCACGTTCGATATAGCATTGAACATGTGTTGCTAACTATATTGTACCTGTTAAGTTTCTCTCTTTTACAGGCACGATATTGTATGTACAGTTCATTCAAGGCTGGTGCGACTAGACGATATTGTATGTACGGTTCATTTGAAGCTGGCGCGACCAAACGAACCGGACAGGTATTGTATCTTCTCCGTGTGAGACGTAACGAGGATTGTATAATTCTCTTACATCCTTTCTGCATGTGATGTAGTTTGGTTTGCATTCCGTATTCCTGCTTAAAATTGTTGCATTTATTGTGTATATTTGCTTCCTTACATCTTTCTTTGCATGATCATAAGTTATGTTCGACACCGTGCATTGTCTCTGCATTTTGCCCCTGCTTACGGGCACATATCTTTGCTAGCTTGTATGCATTGTCTAAGTCTTCGGCCTTGTCAAATGGGTCGTCTCTGGGCTTTGACATTCACTCCCGTCACGTATGACTTTCGAGTTCTGTCAAAGAGGGGCAACTGTAGACACCCCATTTTTGACCGACCTTAAGACTCAAACGTCATCGATTGAGCGCTTGGTGATGACGCATGTTGTGCTCGTTCTGAGGTTACAGAGTCTCGGCTGAGAGCCTTGCTTCCGGACCTCGGGACTCTTTTGTGCTTTGCCTCGATTTGCGAACCAGGTTCTGTTTTCTCTCCCCAAAGGGAGGGAGAGGTCTCGTAGACCATCTCTCAATGGTCGTAGGCTACGTTTCATGGTCGTAGGCCACTGTACCCGTTTGGAGACCAGTTTCTGATTTTCGGAGTCGTCGGCCGTGCGCCTCGGTTCCGGACAGCTTAACTTTCTCCGTTTGCTCCGATTTTTGGCACACACCTTGTTTCCTCTCTCTAGAGGGACATTGTGGCCCGGAAGACCACCTTCATGGTCGCACACCACTTTCGATGCTTAACAGTCAGTTTTCGGGGCACCCGGCCGCGCGTTTTGGCCCCCGAACTCTCATTTTGCATCCGTCTTGGTTCATTTTTGGCATGGATCCTATTTTCATTGTTTGGAAGGTGGTACAAGAGTGGGAGACCACATTTTCTTCTTGGAGACCACTTTTCTCCCGCGTTTTCTTGTTACGTAGCTGGTCTCCCTCACTTTTGGGCCACAATTGCTGGTCTCTCACCATACCACTTGCTTACATTTCATGTGGAGGCCCTCATTAGAGGCTGCCGACCAGCTTTTGTGCATTGACCCTTTTGACCCTGGTCGGCCGACCAGGGCAAGTGGTCGGCCGACCACTTGAACTGGTCAGCCAGCTTCCCCCTTTTTCTGTCTCACTGAGTTGATTCCAGCTATGCCAGCTGGAGGGCACAGACTGGATCCTCCATACACGTGTATGGAGGATCTTCACTCTTGGTTTTAAGCTTTTGGGAGAAGTTTTGGACACTTGGCTCTATAAAGGAAGGGCTCCTCTTCCTTTGCAAGGGTTCAAGAGTTGGCTAAGGCTCATACATACATATCCCTCTATATCTCTCCCTTTAAGCCATGAAAGGTTGAAGTTCTTGACCCCTTTGCATACCATCTCCTAGCACAACACCTCCACTATCAAAATAAGCACCTTGGAGCTTGTTTTCAGAGGCTAAGGAGTTGTTGTTTTGGTCCAGAAGCTGCTGGAGTGCTTGAGCTTCAAGGGTAACACCCTATTCCCTCTTTTGGTCTTTATTTTGCTTCATCTTTTAGCTATACTTGAAAGCATATTTGGGCTTTGTCATAAACTAAAAAAAGTCTTATTTTTGAGGTCCTTAACATGTTTGTTTAAGACCATTTTTCTGTTGGGGGTCATCTACCCCCTTTGCATGCTTCATTTCATCTTATTTTGAGCCATGCCTTAGGGCCTTTGCATTGACCTTTATTTGGTCTCTTAGCCACTGAAATCTAGTGGATTTTTCAGTGTCTAGCATGCTATTTTGAGCACCAAAATCAGAGAGGGGTGACCCTCTCACCCCTTGTCTTGTTTACTAGCATATTTGGCCTAACAAAAGAGCCTATATTTGCACACCTCCAAGCCTTGTTTCAGGCCCTTTTCTATGACTTTTAGGGCCTGCCTAGGCTCTGTCCAGAGTTGGTTTTGTCACCTTGGGTGTGTCCCTTGCATGTGTAGAATAACCCCTCTTATAGCATATCAAAGGAGCATCTCATTCTTGCATGCATTAACCATGTTTCAGTGGGTTTTTGAGCTTTATTTGGCATGTCATACCTCTGACTTTTGCTGGTTTAGTGGCCTCTTGATTTCCTCACATGCTTGTAGTGAAAATCCTCATTACTAACTTACGTTGCATGCTATTTTGGCCTTTGATTCTAGTACTTTTTGGCCATGCTTTAAACTTATTTTATGCATGTTTTGGACTGCCTTAGCTCTATTTTTATGCCTCATGGTTGAATGATGCTTGCTATGCATGGTTGTAGTTCAATACCCTTGCCTAGCTTTGAGTTTTGGAGCCTATTGCATGCTTATGTTGAAGTGTTTTCATGTTTTGGGGCCATTGTACATCATATTTCAGAGCTTACATGTATGTCATATTCCCACGTTTTCCACTCTTTAAATGCATTTGAGAGTCGTGCTTGTATGCCTCGTTTTTGGATCATTGCATGGGCTTCATTTCCGTGCCTTTCGAGCCATCATTTTAAACCATTTTCCCACTGTCTTGGACCTGCCTAGGGTCTTTTTGGGGTTGGTTTTGCCATTTGTGCATTGCTTTATGTACCTCTAGTGTAATGCGCTTCACTAGTTTCGGTATTTGGGCCATCTAGCATGTATTGTGTGACGTGTTTGCATGATTCGGGACCATCTTGCATGTCATTTCAGAGCTGGAAAATGTGTATTTGTATGCCATATTTCATCCCTTGCCATGCTTTGATAGAGTTGCATTTGGTGCCTTAGGTTTGGTCCCTTGCATTTGTGCATGTTTGCATGTGTTTTGTTGCCTAATTTCATCATGTTTGGCCACTGATTTGAGTGTGGCTGAGGCCCATTCATTTTAGTTTAAGTCCATCTTGCATTGTGTATGCCATGTCCATGTTGTCGCAAGCTTGACCGTTGCATTGTGTATGCCTTAATCATTTCATTATTAGTCTCCATGTGTGCATTGCGTATGCCATATAGTTTTCATGTGCATAGAGTATGCCATTGATTATTTCTTAGCATTGTGTATGCTAGTAGCATGTTTGCATATCATCATTTTCAAGTTTGCATCATTTAGTGGCATTATGTTTAGGTTGCATGTTAGAGTTGCATTCATGCATGCCATGTGTATTGCATTGTGTTTGGAGTAGGGTTTAGTCCAAACACGGGAAACAAGGGACGTTTCGTACTCCAAGTGACGAAACGTGCCTCGATTCTCGGTCGCTGACACTCCGGATTACCCATGATGGAGTTTAGGCCTTGTTGTGTTTATATGTGCATTCATTTTACGTCGAGTCGTACAATCCGACTCCTCGGCCATCATGCATCGAGATGCGTGATTTGTGGCACGAGGATCGAGGACTACACTCCCTGGAGCTTGTGCAATGATAGGGGAGAGTGGTTATGCACACATATGTTGAAAATACTTTGCCATGCTCCTTTCTTGCTCTCTGTTGCAGCAAACTGGAAACCAGCCGCAAAAACTGGTCAACAGCCTTCTGGAGCTTTGTGCAGCGTTCTGGGACCAGTTGCAAACAGAGGCAAATCGGGGCATCGCGATGGATTTCCCGACAAGACGACTTAAGCATGCATGCATCCCTATCATTCGGAACAGAGCTGAGGCAGTCCATTTTGTTTAATTTGCATGCTAGTTTCCTTACTTACTTAGTTAATTCATTAATTAATTAATGTTGGGTAATAATTAGTTTAATTAGCTTAGATTAGCTAGTTTATTCTGTACTATTCATTCGGACCCTCCGAGGAGGGCAATGTCGTAATAAGTGTGCGTGTGTGTGTGATGCATGTCTTCCAACCCCACGTCTTTGTCCCTTTTATTTACCAGCTTATGATGGTTACTTTAGGGCACGTTTCAATTAGCATACTTATGCTCCCATGTTTGCATCCATTTATCTATCTTGCATGCACCGGGCTCGGCGCATCATACTAACTGCATTGTATTTCAATTTCGAATTGAATACGTGTATCAATTGTTGCATTTCATATGCCATTTTAGAATAGCCGAGCCTATCTTAGTTACATTTTTGCATGTCTTGCATTAGGCATTTCAGTATAGTTAGGATTCATGCATGATTTCTAATTAGCTTATTTCTTTGGCTTGGAGTACTCGGTAAGTATTTATGCTTTAGCATCCTTGCATGTGTGTGAGTGACTGCCATGATAGCATGCTTGCCATGAGGCTATTTGCTTATGTGATATAACTGCCTGAATGCCTGTGGGTGAAGGTTGGGTTATTTGAATTGGAACAATTCACCAATTGAGAGTTTTTAAGCCCACTTGAGAGTGGCAAAATCATGTTTTTTCTAAGCCCACTTGAGAGTGGCAAAATCCACATTTTAGCCTACTTGCAAGTAGCAAACCGCTTTAAAAAACAGACATGAGATGTTTTGTTCCAAGTTAGGCGATCCAGTCTATAGTTGTGTGTTGTGTGCATCATATAGTAATTCTAGGCTAATAACCGGAATAAGAGCACATAATATTTTCAAAACTCGATATCATGGTTAGTAGAGGCCGATCTTTGATCGGGCGAGCGGGGGTGCTCACGAAGTGACCTTCCCCAATCGTACCCAAGTTCCCGAGCCGAGGCAACTTTGGTGATGACGAACACGTGGCCTTAGGCACGAGTCAGGGTTTCCTAAATTCCCCCAAAATAAAATATTTAGGTGGCGACTCTGTATCTGGCAAAGCAGTCCATGTTTGGCACTTCTTTCTAAAAATCAGTTTTTCAAAACGATTTGCCGGATTTGGACTCTTTGATGATTCATCGGTCTTGCATTGCACTCCGCGAGATTAGATACAGGACCGTGACATTGATTCCAAACTATAGTAAGCCCCAATGAACAAAACGGGATTTCTCCCGGGAGGTTCGGGGATGTCTACAGTCCTCTTCTTGGGCAGGGTCTCAGAGCTGTCTCCGTCAGCGCCGTTGTCTGCACCTCCCTCCGAACCAGAATTTGAACCAGTGTCATCACCGCTCTCTACCTCATAGCATGACTCAGCATCATCTCCACTAGCAGAACTCGAGCCAACATCATCGTCTCCACTATCGGATGACTCAGCATGCTGACTCGCGGCCTCTTCGGCCTCGCTGGTGTCAGCATCATCATCGCTCAGAGTGGGCTCTGAAGGGCTCATCCGGTCTCGACCACGATGTCCCCCTCGGCCGCATGTCAGAACTTGCCTCTCTCTCCTTCTTGCTGCTAGAGGAGGTACTATTGGTGCAGGTACTACTGGTGCAGGTGCTGCTGGTGCTACTGATCCCATCGGTACGGGTGGAACCTAAAAAGGGCAGTTCATATCAGTTACAACATATGTATCAGATGCAATGCAGAAGTTAGATACAGTGTGTGAGTGCAGTGTGTGAGTGCAGTGTGTCAGATGTGATCTATAGATGCAGTGTATCAGTGCAAATATGAGAAGTTTTCAGTTGAAATGTCAGTGTCATGTGTCATTGAAAATTTGATGCCTGGAATATAAAACTAAAGAGAATACCTGAATACCGTGGAGACTGAGTAATGCCTCTTTCCTCAATAGCATCCCCTCGAATTAAGCCACCAGCTCGAGTAATCCCTCAGTGTACCTTGCGGGTGCCTGCAAATGCATTGGGAATGATCAATGTCCAGAAAGAATGAATATCAGAGAGAAAAGAAAAAATGAAAACTGTAGTACATACCGGAGGTGAGTCAGGAGCTCTGACATATCTATGACCACCCGCCGGAGGCTCAATCGGAATCTAGTAAGCCTCTCCGGTGTACCGCTAACATGTCAACTCAGTCGGTAGCTCTAGCCAACTAAAGCCCTGTCTAGCGGGGGGCACCCCTCTGGCCCTATCCCTCGATGCTCGAGCCCTGCTCGTCGAAGAGACGTCTGCTGCCCTCCCTGTACGAGCACGAGTACCCGTCAAGGGAGGCATGAGATGCGTCTGGATAAATGTCGCATAGTCTCCCTCTCTAAGAAAGTAGTCGACATCCAAGCCCCGAGTAAAGTCGATCACCTCCCTGGAGAAGAGGCTCTCTGTAGCCGACATGGATGGCGGAGGCGGCATGTGTGGTAAACCCAACGTCTGACGTATGAAGCGCTCACCTAAGAACCAAGCTCGGCAGACCAAGCCCTCAAGTACAAACCGATAACGGGAAGCCCCCCGAGCGCCAGCAAACTGGTCCCTGCACCCTCAGGCATCATCGCACAGGGCTACCACGAGATCTGCAAATAGAGAATGCACTGATTTTTAGTTGCCATTAGATATGCAATATGAAGCAGAGCTGAAGTAAAGTAGCAAAAACTATGAGTTTTGAATTACCTCTGTCGCGGTCACACTGTCAAAGTACCGGCGGAAGAAGAATAAGAAGGTCTCCCTCGTCCTCCTCACGCACCTATCGTCGTACCGATGAGAGTAAGGTACAATAGGAGGCATATCCACCTCCGGCTTTGGGGCAAGGGTGGGAAAATATGCATATACCCACAACTGCAAAAAGCAAAAGGGCAACAGTGAGTATGCAAAAAGTAAAAGGGCAACAGTGAGAATACAACAGATAAACACATGCAATGCAGAAAGCAGAATATGTGTGCAATGTGCAGAGAATACAGAATACAGAGAGAATACAGAAAGCAGAATGTATAGATAGCGTACAGAAAGTACAAGTGCAAAGCAAAGATCAGACTGTGTGTGCAGTGTACAAAAAGTGCATAGCAGAAAAGTAAAACATACCTCTTAGGCTCTCTAGTAGCCGCCGACTCTGTTCCCGCTCCTGCAGGATGTCGAGCTCATTTATCCGTACAAGGTGGCTAGGCCAGTGCCGCCCCCGTCGTAAAGTCGGACCTAAGACAAGTCCACTAAGGCGCTTAAGAGATACAGCCCTACAGTGTTCGCCCTATCGGCGAACAAAGTGGTGCCAAAGAGAAACATCAAGAAGCCTCGGGCGTGCTACTCAATCTCCTCAGGGGTCTTTGGGTCTGTCCCTCTAAAATGCTCTAAGAACCAAGTGTATCACACCATCCCTAACCGGAAGATAGGTGGACAAGCCCCCAACAGGTAGATCCAAGCGGCCTCTCACTCGCCCATGTCTGTATCATAAGGGATCGGATGACCCTCTACCTCTATGCTAGTGAGCATGGCGAAGTCATGGATAGTCATTGTCATCTCCCTCGCGATAGAGAAGTAGAAAGAGTTGGTGGTATCCCACCACCTCTCTACCAGTGCACCAAGTAAAGGCCTGCTCGCTATGAGGCGTGATAACCCCATACAGAACAAGCCGAAGCCGGCCTCATCGATGATCTGGCGGGAGCTCCGTGTACCACTCCCTCGCAGATATGGCTCTGTATCCTCTGATAGAGTGTGAGTCCTCTTGTAATCAGAATGGGCAGATGAAAGGTAGTGTAAGAAATACAGTGCAAGAATGTGTTTGACCCAAACAAATGAAAGGCAGTGTCAGAAATACAGTGCATGAATGTGATTTATGCAAGAAATGCAGGGTACATTGAGTAAAATGTAAGAATATAGTGTATACCTCGGTGGCGCCATAGGATAAATGGGACTCCGACTCTCGTAGCAAGAGGTCCTCTGGCACACCTCGTGCAAACCCTCTAAAATGACAAATACTATCGGGTGGAAGCATATGTGTCTCAGGATGATATGTCTCTGGGTCAAAGGTTCGAATGGTACAGGCTCGGGATCTGCCTCCATCCCCGAAGAAGATCCGTCATGTGGAATGTCGTCCGCCATCTAGAAAGGAGGTGAGAAAGTGGGCGAAAATGAGGAAAATGGGTGGAAAATACCAAAAGTCAACCCTAAAAGAGAGAAAAAGGAAAAAAAAAGTCAAAGCTTGGGAAACGGCACAGAACCCAAGAAGAACTCAAGGGAAACAAGCCTGAAGTGGTGAAAATGAAGAAAAAAACACCGAAATCAAATTTCAATCGGTTCAAAACAAAGGAAATCAAGAGATTTTAGCGAATCAAACGTTCGTGGGCGTTGGAAAACGCGTATAAAGCGCGGATCTAGAGGAGAAAAGTGTCTAGAGAGAGAAAGGGATGATTTTCGGCAATGGGGAAGTGGGGAAATGAAGTTTGGGTGTGTTTGCTTAAAGACCGGAGGAGAAAAGACCAAAATGGCCCTAATCTATATCGGTGGCAGACCGGCCACCAGTGGTGGCCAACAGGTCACATTTGTGGCCGACAGTGCTTGGAGGTGGCCGACATGTGGCCGACGCCCTCCCCTGGTGGCCGACAAGTGCCCAATGCTCCTCCATTGAATTTTGATGTTGTTTTGTGTATTCATTTCTCAAGAAATGCAAGGAAAGTTCATTTTTAAGTTCCAATTGCCTCTGCGGAAGCTCTAAACCATGTCTTTGGAACATGATGTTTAGTGCTACTGAACATGAATGAGGTGTATCCTTCTAAAACATATTGCAACTCTTCTGAGAGGTAAATCAGAAGTTGCTACTCAATCCATTATTGCATAGAATATGCATCTCTCCATTATTGCATAGAACATGCTTTTGCCACTACTGCATGGAACATGCACTTCCCCCTTGTTGCATAGAACATGCTTCCAATTTATCTTGCATAGAACATGTTGTCAATACATTTGAATAGAACATGCTTTTGTTTATTGTGCATAGAACATGCATTCTTACTATGTTATGCTTGTTGAGTCTCTCTCTTATGCATGCACGATATTGTATGTAGAGTTTATTCAGAGGAGTTCCAGGTGAAATCATTCTTGTCCTTCGAACCACTCCTTTCGGTTTAGAACACGTGGGTGCATCCCGGTGTTCACACCGCCTTTTCTCCTCTCGCATGCGGCGCATTAGGACGCTTCAATTTAGAACACGCGGGTGCATCCCGGTGTTCACACCACCTCTTTTCCTCTCGCATGTGATGCGTTAGGACGCTTCGATTTAGAACACGTAGGTGCGTCCCGGTGTTCACACCACCTCTTCTCCTCTCGCGTGCGGTATGTTAGGACGCTTTGGTTTAGAACACGTGGGTGCGTCCCGGTGTTCACAGCACTTCTTCTCCTCTCGCGTGCGGCGCGTTAGGACGCTTCGGTTTAGAACACGTGGGTGCGTCCTGGTGTTCACACCACCTCTTCTCCTCTCGCATGCGGTGCGTTAGGACTCTTCAGTTTTAAACACACGGGTGTGTCCCTGTGTTCATCACATCACCTTCCTCTCCTCTCACGTGCGACGTGTTAGGACGCTTTCGGTTGGAGCCATTTGGGTGCATCCCGGTGTTCTCGTTACCTCTTTCTCCTCTCGAGTGCGACGCGTTAGGACGCTTTGGTTTCGAACACGCGGGTGCATCCCGGTGTTCACCCTCTCTCTCCTCTCGCGTGCAGCACGTTAGGACGCTTTGGTTTTGAACACGCGGGTGCGTCCCGGTGTTCACCCACTTTTTCCTCTCGCATACGGCGCGTTAGGATGCTTCAGTTTAGAACATGCGGGTTCGTCCCTATGTCCACATCACCTTCTTCTCCTCTCGCGTGCGGCGCGTTAGGACGCTCTAGTTTAAAACATTAGGGTGTGTCCTTGTGTTCACACCATCTTTCTCCTCGCGTGTGCAACGCGTTGGAATCTTGTTTGACGCCTCGGGTGCGCCCGATAGTTGTGTTGTTCTTTGCCTTTCCTATGTGATCCGTGGTTAAGCTTGCATAATTTTCTTACATCCTTTCTGCATGAAATGTGGTTTGGTTCATGTTTACTTACTTCTGTTCATGTTTGAGTTTGATGTACCTTGTTTTGATTTAAATGTAGCATTTTTTTGCATAACATTTACATCTACATGTTTCATTACAGCCTCATTGCATGATCATAAGTTATATTCTTGCATCGTGCATATCACTTGCATCTTGCCCCAGAACTACACTGGTTTGATTCCTTGCAAAGGGATACTTAGGCAGCCTACGGGCGCAACCGTTCTTTGTCCTGCTTGTTCATTTGTCCAAGTCTTCGGCCTTGTCAAAAATAGGTCATCTCTGGGCGTTGCCATTCACTCCCGTCATTTCATAACTTTCGAGTTCTGTCAAAGAGGGGCAACTGTAGACACCCCATTTTTGACCGTCCTCAAGGCTTGGACGTCATCGTCTATGCACTCGATGATTGTGCTTATTTGTGTTCGTTTTGAGCCCCCGAAGTCCTCGGCGGAATGCCTTGTCTTTAAGCCTCTAGACCTTATCTACTTTGCGCATGTTTTTGGACCAAGAGCTTGTTGCCTCTATTCTGGAAGAGTGGGTGACCTGTCGGCCAGCCCTAGAGGTTGTCGGTCGTGGCTTGTACTTGTCGGCTACCAGTGGGGGCCGGTCGGCTATCATTGATGGCCGACGGCCATTGATCTCTTTTTCCAGATATTTGTTGCCAGCTGTGACAGCTGTTGCTCACTGAGCTGCATCTCCATACACATGCATGGTGAGATGTTTCTAAGCTCAAGACTTGTTTTTCTATATATAGGGGGGTTCCTCTCCCATTTTTGAAGGTTAGCATTTCAAGAACAAAAATATATATCTCTCTCTCTAGAATTCTCTCGCTCTTGTTATTTTGCACACATTTGCCTAGTTTCTCTTAGCTTTTGCATACCAACCCTTAACCAATATCAGTGGATGTACTTCAATGAAAGGTACTTACTAATTTCTTAATACACTAGAATACTTAAATTGTAGAACAACCTATATACATGATCAACCATACAAAGGGGTCGATTATGACGCTTGGGTATACATGATCAATCATGTATGGCTTGATGGCGATCATCAGGTAAAATTTCCTAATTTAAAGAATCATGTTGTAATTTTAATTTAATTTTACTAATCAATTAGTTTTGTAGATTTTGGCTGAAAAAGCAAGGAATAGTCGATCGAGGTTACCATATAATCATATAATGGGCTCCAAGTCATTTCAAGTTGTACTGTATAAACAGGTGATGCATTTATTATATTTAAAAGTGTAATTAAGTTAAAATTAATTATGTATGCTTACTTTTAAATGGAATTAGGGTACCGAGAAGACTGACATTGTAGACTTCTACAAAGATTCCCATTGGAGCAAGAGAAAGTCAGATTGGGTAGCCCCAATATGTGGTCAATTACATATAAGTATGCCAATTAATAGAGTTACATATTTATGTAAATAGTTCTATTTGTTGAAGTTGTTTACAAATTGATAGGAAGCTTTGAAAAAGCGACGTGAAGAGTCTTTAGAGCCTGGGGCAATACCTTTAACTCAGGAGCAACTATCAATTAAGGTTATTGGAAAGAGATTGGGATACTTAAAAGGCTTCGGAGTTGGTCCAAAACCATCCTCATCCAGATCTTCTCCCTCAAACTGAGCTTAGGCTCATATTTTGTATGTTTAATTAGTTGTATATTGAGTTCATTTTTATTTTATGAATGCATGTAAGGCGCTTGAGTGGGCATCTGAGTATATCTTCTCGTTCTTCATAGCTTGAGTGTGTTCTTGATTGCATTATCTTTTCAATAAATCAAGTTATATACTTTTTTATGCAAAATTATTTGTTTTGAATATTTTCATAAATATTGTATATTTTAGGTTGAGTTATTACCATTTGCCATGGATCATTTAAAAATCTATTTTTATTCGAAAATAATTTTCGAAAAACATAGTTTTATTATTTTAATCTAAAATGGATGGTATTTATTTTATTCAAATCACTTAATTTTAGGTTTAGTAAAGGTTTTAGGCTTAATAATGAATTTTTATGAAATAATTAATCACTAAAATCATAAAATAAAATATTAATATAGGTCGATCTTCGGATTGGGTTAAAAAGGGTCTATCATTCAATGACCTTCCCTTTTGTACCTTATTCCCGAACTTGAAATTCTTTGGTTGGGACAGATCAGGTTTCTTAATTCCTCTTAAAATTAAGTGGCGACTCTTTCGATGTGGGATAAGCAAGTTGGCACAACAATAATGTGGATACGGGCCTCATAACCAAAAAGACACGACGTCTATAGACACATAAATATTTTTTATTTCTTTTTGGACAGTCTTACCCTTCCATATATACGTAAGAGATTTGAGCGAGAAAAAAATCGGATGACCTCTATCGGCTATGGCAACCTCAAATGATGCAGGAGTAGGCCTCGATTCCCTCCATCATCTGAAGTTGGCGAACCCACCTCTCTATC
Source organism: Camellia sinensis (assembly GCF_004153795.1). NCBI lineage: Eukaryota > Viridiplantae > Streptophyta > Magnoliopsida > Ericales > Theaceae > Camellia > Camellia sinensis. The sequence goes on from NW_021024804.1 coordinate 3,173,883, forward strand.
TCTCTCCATCGCCAAACCTCTCTCAAGTCTTCGGCTTAGCCTCGGAGTACATATTCTCATCTCTCAAGGCCTTCATTCTCAAATCACCCTTCGATCACCTATTAGTCAACGGCTTTGACACCGAATAGATTTGGTAGCAAATCGACCTCCAATCCCACCCTCTAATCTCGAGCCTTCGACGTGAACTGAACAAGTTCGAGAAGAATCCGAAAGAAATTTCGATGCTTTTTGGGAAATATAAGATTGAGGAGAAGAAATTAGAGAAAGCACAGAAGATGTATGATTTAGAAGGAGAAATTGAGGGTTTTGAAGGGTTGGATAGAGTGGGAAATGAGGAAGGCCATGAGGTGAGAACTTTATTTTTATTAATATTTGGATATTGTAATTGCTAAGCAAATCTCAAGTAAATTTTGTTGCAAAATTTTACATTATAATCCTTTAATGTTTATTACATTATTGAGTTGTTTCTTGGTTTAATTAATTTACAGCATTGCGGATTGTTTTGTATTATTTATTGCTTTTTTTTATTTTTACTCTGCTTATTTGTTGCTTCTTTTGTCCTTTCAAATTCTCTTTTTCTTACTGATGCCCTGTTCGAGGAGATAGTAAAGTTTTACTTTGGTAGTCTGTAACATATTTAACATTTTACTAGGAAACAAAGTAAAAACGTTAACTATTTATGTCAATTTCGAAGGTAACTGTTTTTTATAAAAGAATTTCATAGTCAACATAGATCTTATTTGATAGATCTTGTTGAGATAATTCTAAAAACACTAACTTTATTAAAAATCGACATTTAGATCAAAAGTTTTTGTACTTATCCTTAATGCATTAAAGTTTGCAAAATTCTACTTACACTACAATTTTACCTCTTTGTACCGATTTTCTCATTACACCTTTAAGAAATAATTGAAATTCTCATTACACCCTTTATAATACCAAAACTAACCCTAAATGAAACCCTATTCAAAATCCCTACAGATTTTTCTCATTACACCTATTCCTTTTGAGTTACTCCGATGTTATGTTACCGAACAAATTATATTTGTCCAGCCATTTGTTGTCGCACATTTACAGATTTACTTTCCATATATTTTTTTTTTCTAATTCAGTTATACATTGCCAAACAATTTAGATTATTCTGATGTTATGTTGCCGAACAAATTAGATTTGCTCAGCCATCTATTGTCACATGTTTACAGATTCACTTTTTTTAAAACATCAAACATCTATAAAAACATGAAATGTACAAACATCCATAAAAACATTCATAAAATTTGTCAATACAAATATTTTCAAATTTGTCAATACAAACATTTATAAAAACACACTAAGATGTTATTACAATCCATCTATGTTGATAGTTTCGGTAGTTACTACACCAGGTCTAACAATCGTATGAAATTGGTCAATACAAATAGTATATACTTTCTCCCATCCATTAATATGTGGGTGATGAAAACGAATCTAATTACTTGCTTTCAGATGCATTGAACGACCAGAAAGTAGATAAATTGTAATGCCTTGAATTTCACACAAGAGCATGCCATGACAAACACAACAAGATACTCAAAAAGTCATATTTCTCATTGAACTTAGAGTTAAGAGATTACAATTCATCATGTACATTCCCACAATATCCGGGATTTGTATTCCAGTTCAATGAACTAGATGTCCTTACAAAATATAAGCCTCTTGGGCGTACAACAACAACAAAAACAAAATAAATTTGATGGTCTTGTTACAAAAATCCCAATTCAAAATAACAAAACACCCATGAATTATCTTTTTCCAAAAGGAACTATTGCTTGTTCCAATCCATCAGGGAGGTGGTACTTCATCATTTCCTGAAAAATAAAATAGGGTTGAGCTATATGCCCAGTAGGAATGCTTTTAACCAAGTATTTAATCACTTGAACAAGATTATGGTATCCTTGTAACAAAACATTACAAAGGAATTTGTCTTCACATGTAATCCTTTTCAATCATATAGATACAGGATAACCAAACAGTAACAATTACAATTCATATCATCAAGCACAATGATTAAACAATCACAACCATAGAAAGCAAGCTATGAGTCCATCTGTAAGAGTCCAATTCAAAACACCCTTTGCTTTTGTTTTAAAACCGCCCCCACATTTGCCGACTATTATACGACAGGGAGTGGGCACCCAAAGAAAACCATCTGTTTTTTCACTTTTGCCGGCTATAATACAGCAGGACTCTGTGGACACCCAAAAACATTTTCCCCACATTCGTCAAGCGATAAGCCTAGATAGGGCATTTGGGCACCTGTTAAACTCCTCGCGCGGGTACCAACACAACACCACACTTCCAAAACCGACTCTTATCCAGACTCATGCCAATTAACAATTCAATCATATTTTATTCCATCCATAAGCATCTAACATTACCAAAGAATGGAGTACAACACAATATTCAAAGAAAAATAACATCCAAGCCACAATTCCTTTACCATATCAACATTCACATCTTTCATCTCTTCATTATTCACAAATATTTCATGAACCAAAGGAAATTCCATTCAATTTGGTGTTTTCTACTCAATTTGAGAATTTAGGATTTTACCAAATTTGGGGGGTTTTCTCCTTCATCATAGATATGGGTTTTAACAACATTTATATACATATTTTGAGAAGAGAGAGTAAAGAAATTTTAAGCAAAAGTCAAGTAAAATGATTTATTTATGTAAAACATGGGATTAATCCAACAATATCCTCAAACTAGCTCATAAGTCATAACTACACCATGAAATCTCTTCAAAACAAGGAAATACTAGGGTAAAAGTATCCCTACCTCAAAGGAGTGAAAAGAAAACTTGGAGGAGCCCAAAGTTGATGAAATCTTGAAGTCCTTGGATCAAAAGAAAGCCATTGACACGCTCTACAACCTTTCTCAAATGACCTAGGTGAGAAGATACTTCCAAATGGGTAGATCTAAGGATCTAGGTGGGAAAAAGTTGAGTTTAGATAGAGAAGAAGAGCAGCTCACGATTTGAGAGGAAAGAGGAGAAGAAAATCATGAGAGAGAAGTGTTTTGGGTCTATTTATAGTAGTAGAAAAGTAGCCCTAAGGTCATTGAAAAAAATAAGTCCAAAACCCCCCAAAAGTAGGGCCCATTCGAACCCAAAATTCTAGGGAAAAAAACACGCAGGGTTCGACTTTTGGTGTGGTGGTGTCAACCCTTTAGGAAGAAATGACAATGCTGTCAGCAATACTACCCTTTAGGGTCGACCCTTAGGAAGGCTAGTGTCGACCTCATAACAGAATTTCTAAGTTCCTAAGGAACTTTTCGACAAGAACAAGCGCGAACGAACAAACCCAACAAGTCTAAATCGAATTATACTCTTCCAAAACCAAGATACAACAACCCCAAAGACTCCCAAAATCAAAATGATGGAATTAAATACACCCTCCAATGGTTAAAAGGATACAATTGTTACAACAATATAACAAATCTCGTCTGTAATGAATTCATGAATGTAGTCCATTAATAATGCACTACTAGCCTTACTACAATGAATAGAAACATAATCCTTCAAAGTAATAAAAAATAAAAATGTCAGAAAAATAAAATTAGAAATGTTTAGCAGTGAGTTACTAGACATATATTTTTTGTTCGGTACTAGGTGTGTGGGTGATTTTCCAACCACACTACCCGCTTAGTAACCAGCTGGAGAGCACTGGCAGAATAGATGGCACCTGACTGACCTGCAACAGAAATATAAGAATCCCGCGGTGGTTTCGACCACCCGGGGGCACTCCGACGATCAAGTCAGTATATCTCTCAAAGATAAATCAAGTACTAAACTCACAAGCTTGAGTATCAAAAGCATACCTTAGACCCATGGGGGCGCCTCTCTTTTATAGCCAATACAATCCTAGTCCCAATAGAAGCCTGACTTCTATGGACTCAGGATTACTACTAATCTGGGACTCCCAGTGGGATTGGGATAAACTCTCTAAGAGTTTTATCTTTACCCAAACTGAAGTCTTCTCTTCATTCTAGGACTCTTGTCCCTCATCCAGGTTGAGTTCCCTTTTCATTCTAGGACTCTTGTCCCTTATCCACTTATCTCGGATTCCGATATCTTCGGAGATAACCTCGGCCTTGCCGAGATCACCTCGGCGTCACGACCAGGACACGTGGCACCTCGACTGACACGTCGGCGTCACCTTGCCACGTGTTGGTACTCAAAAAATATATCCCCACACTAGGTTACTGAATAAATATTTTTTGTTGAGTAGCATGTTACCGGATATGTATTTTTTGTTTAGCAGTGTAATTTCGGGCTATTTGATTTTGTTCAGTTCCGGTACATTGAACAAAAGTCAAAAAGCCCTCTTCAAAAACGAAAAAAAAATATAAAAAAAAAAAAAAAAAAAAACTCACCATTTCACTTTTTTTGTTGGTCCTTCCTCACCATTTATTCGTCCATTGCTTTCTTTTATGATCAAAACACTATAATTTTTATTTTTTGAAAGTAGATGTATAATACAGAAGAAGAAATGAGAAAGAAAGAAAAGAAAGAGATAATCAAATATATTTTAGTTTTTATCTTTTGTCTTTAAAAGTAATTTCACACATAAGTAAAGTTAAAGGGAAAAAAAAAATCTCAAATGGAGGGTGTAATGAGGTAAATGTGTTGCGTAAGTAAAATTTTTGTTAAAATTTTATTATGAGAGGGGTTTGACCAAATTTTTCAAAAAAAAAATACTATTTGTACAGCCACGTGATTTCATCCAGCATAAAATAGACAAGTTTCATTTTGCCTCTTAAATATCATAATTTTGTCGCTTTCTTTCAAGTATTTTTTCACATTTTGACCCCTAGTGTTTATAATTCTTAATTTACTCTCAAAACTAATTTGTGTCAAATTTTTAGATCCAAAACTCCAAATTTATAAACCAAACCTCAAAATTCAAACCATCCTCTCTCTTATCTATAATTTCACTCCCAAACTTCTCAATGTTATTTAATAACATTTATAATTTATTGCTTCTAGTATGCATAAAATATTAAATAAATTTATTTTTATTTTGGATAAAAACAAAAACAAGAAACATATTTGGTACACATGTATTTTAAAAAGTTATTTTTTAAAACAAGTAAAAGAGGTGACCTGGAGGAGGTGGTTGTTAATGGTTGGAGGTAGTTATTGGTCGTCGGAGGTGGTGGTTAGACGTGGTTGTTGGTTGTAAGAAGTGGTGGCCAAATGTGATTACCAACAATTGGAGATGCCGGTTGCCCAAAAGTGGTTGCCGAGCATAGAAGGTGATGGCCAAAGTAGTTGTCGAGCTAGGAGGTGGATGGCGGTGGTAGTGATGAGTAGAGAAAGAGAAGAGGAAGAAATGAAAAAAAAATTAATTAATTAATTAATTCAATAAGTGAAACAAACTTTTTTTGTGCTTACAAATTGAATAATGCTACATGCACCAATTAAACTAAATTTAATAGTACTATAATTTTTCTATGCTTTATTCCAAACACCAGAATGAAATCGAACAATTTGTTCGGATGACTGAGGAGTGACTTTCTGGAGAAGAATGCCACTATAACCAATATCAGAGGCATCAGTTTGAATAATTTTGAATGAATTATCAGTAGGAATACCAAGACAAGAGAGAGACTTGACATATTGTTTGACTTGTTTAACAATAGCAGTATGGGTAGAAGACCAGGGAGGAGGATTATCCTTTAACCGATCAAATAATGGTTGACAGGTTTTCCTAAGGTCTTTGTAAAATTCAGTAATATAATTAAGTGAGCCTAAAAATCGTTGCAACTGGGTTTTATCTAAGATTTCATCGGGAAATTAATAACTTAAAATAACTTACAATAACTTACAATTGTTTACTGGATGTAACTGCAAGGAGTTGCTTCAAAATACATAACTTAAAAGCTTGAAATAAATTTGCAAAAAATTAAATTACAGAGATAGGTTTATTTGAGGTAAAGGAACTCTCAATTTTTCTAACTCTCTCTCACAAATGACTAAGCTAACTAATTTATAAGCGAAACAAATAACTATGCAGCTTGTGACTGGCAAGGAGCATGATGCAGCACATGGGCTCTGTCTGCAACTTTCGGTGACTGATGGATGCTTTTGACTGTAGTGATGTTGTCTGATTGGTGAATAGTGAACAGTAAAGTTGACTTTTTCACTATTCACTGCTTTCGGTAGAGACATGTGACTGAGAGAATCAATATAGATATATATATCAGCAGCTTTTCTCAAAAGGAGAGTATTGATTGAAGCTGATAATTATAGCTATACAGACTCTGTTGATTATATCAAGCATATGGGTCCTGAGCATCTTGAAACTCGGGTCCATAAGGATTTTGAGTAGTTAAATCTTCAGAAGAGTTTGAACTGTCTGAACCTTCTTCTGAATCATCTTGATCAGAATCTAACTTGGCTTGGGCCATGAGAAGACGAGCTATTTGGTAAAGCTCATTTTTGGATGACTTAGACTTGGCTGTGGGCTTAGCCTGAGATAAAGAGGGCTTAGATTTAGCCTTGGACTTTAGTTGATCAGATTTAGGCTTTGCTGACTTGGGCTTGGAAGAACTTGAAGATGGGCTTCCAAGATTGACTGGAGGAAGTTGGCTTCCTTGGGTTAATGGAGCAGTTGGGTTTCGCTGAGCTTTGACCATGGCAGGTGTTGGGGCATGAATGCTGACTGGAAATTCTGCCTGAACTTGTTCAATGATCCGTGGAACTTTGAAATTATCCCACCATTTAACAAAGTGTTGGCGAATGATTATATCATCAGAAATAGCATATTGCCATTTAAATATCCAGGGAACCTTGTATTTGGATATGAAAATGAGCAGTGTAGGAAATTTCTTTTGTTGTGGACTAAATGAAAAGACAGTAGAGAAATAGTGGACTTGTTCACTCAGAATTTAAGGGAAAATATCTGTAATGGCGCCATACTGCGTCCACCATCACAGAAACCAAGTGGGGAATTCTGACTTGAATTTGTGATCAAATTGGAGGGATCAGGAGTGACTATTTGATTTATTTTGATATAAAAGAACTTTATACCAAGCATCAATAAAATCATAATAACTATATTGAATTGAATGACCAGGTAAATCTCGGAGTTGGTAAGGAGAACCCCATTCAATCAAGGAAACTATGTTGTGAATATACAATGAATGGTAGACAATCTTACTGGTGTAAGTTCGATCATAAATAGGTTTAATAACAATGGACTGGTGATTGAAAAGAATATCTTTGTAGAAGGTGATTGACTTTTCTGGATGAAGATGAACAAAATGCCATCCATGAGGAAAATAGGATTTGACTAAATCAAGAACATTAGCATTTTTGTGACTTGGTTCTTTAAAGAAAAGATTGGTGGTAGTGGATTGAACATAATCAGAACGAGCTGATTTAATAGGGTTAGGAGGATATGGAGTGATTGCTTGACTAGAGGAAGCAAATGGATCAGTAGCTAATGCGGATGTATAACTGGGTTTAGGAATGTTACCAAGAACTTGGTAATGATTGACTAATTCAACAGGAGGAAGAGCAACAGACTAATTCCAGGGAAGGTACTGGAATACTAGAAGGCACAAGAGCCTTGCTAGAGGGTCGCAAAGGTTTTTGACCAGACATCTGCAAAATGAATAAAGAGAATTTAGCATCCACTGAGAAGATCAATTTGATTCGTATGAGAATGTAAACAGTTAATGTAATGGGCAAGTTGTTGTCGTTGAGCCTTAATACGATGGTATTGAATATATTGAGCACGTGGAGTGGTTGGATAGGTTGACTTGAGAAGAGCGAGGCAAGAAGCAGTATGTTTAACTAGGGATTTGTAGTGTTTAACTTGGCGTTTATGGTAGGAAATAAAAGGAGTTGCCATCCCTTATCCCCCCTGTAAAAATTCTTGGGTAAGAAAATTAGGAATAGAATTTTGATTACCAGGAATATATTTAATATCAAAATCAAAAATACTTAAAATAGATTGCCAACAGGCAAAAATTTGCTTACTAGCAAGATTTTGAACATCTTTTTCTAAAACATATTTAGCAGATTTGCAATCAACACGAAGTAAAAATTTTTGATTTAAAATATCATCTTGAAATTTACTAATACATAAAACAGTAGATAAAATTTTTTGTTTAATAGTACTATAATTTTTCTGTGCTTTATTGCAAACACCAGAATGAAATCGAACAATTTGTTCGGATGACTGAGGAGTGACTTTCTGGAGAAGGATGCCACCATAACCAATATCAAAAGCATCAGTTTGAATAATTTTGAATGAATTTTCAGTAAGAATACCAAGACAGGGGGGGAGACTTGACATATTGTTTGACTTGTTTAACAATAGCAGTATGGGTAGAAGACCAGGGAGGAGGATTATCCTTTAACCGATCAAATAATGGTTGACCGGTTTTCCTAAGGTCTTTGTAAAATTCAGCAATATAATTAAGTGAGCCTAAAAATCGTTGCAACTAGGTTTTATCTAAGATTTCATCAGGAAATTTAGAAACAAATTCAACGAAGCGACTAATAGGTAAAATTGTATTCTGGTGAATATCATAACCTAAAAATATGGCTTTGGTTTGAAACAATTTAATCTTAGGAGCAGATATGACTAGACCATGAATTTTTATGGCATAAAAGAAAGCGGTAAGGTGTTTCCAATGTTCATTAAGGGATTTAGAAAAAATGAGAATATCATCGATGTAGACTATAGAAAAATGACTGAAAGGGTTAAAAATGTCATTCATTATATTTTGTAATTCACTAGGAGCATTTTTTAATCCAAAAGGCGTGACATTCCATTCATAATGACCAAAAGGTGTGGTGAAAGAAGTTTTATATCTATCTTGAGGATGAATTTGTATTTGCCAGAATCCACTTTTTAAGTCAAATTTACTAAAGATAACAGCTTGACTAAGTCTCTTAATTAAATATTTTTTATTAGGGATTAGATAACGAATCCATTCTAGAACTTTGTTTAATGGTTTATAATTTATGACTAAGCGAGGGACGTCTCGTTCTAATTCAGCATTTTTATTAACATAAAAGGCAAGACAAGACCATGGGGACTTACTGGGACAAATAATTTTATTTTTTAATAATTCATTAATTTCTTTTTTACACATTTCAACTAATTCATGATTCATTTGGATAGGTCGAGATTTAGTAGGAATTTGTCGTTCATTAAAATTCTTAATATATGGTAATGTAACTACATATTTTTTCCTATGCCCAAAGGCAGTTGGTAAAGTAGAACAAACTGTTGTTTCTAATTTTAATTTGAATTCTGCAATTTGAGATATAATAACGGGATCAGTTAATTGTTGTTCAATTCTTTTATAATTGACTTCTTCTTTGAGATAGCGTAACTGACAAGTTAAACGATTAATAGTTTGAGAAATGGAACAGTCTTTAATTGATTTAATTCTTTAACTTCAGGTGGAGATAAAAATTTAAAAGTGATTGTTTGGCCAAAAGCTTGAGTAGTTATTCCTTGACTAGAAGTAGTAAATGGATATAGTAGAAATATAAATGGTGTTCCTAAAATAACTTTATCAGTCATATTTCGGATAAAAACAAATGATGTTTTAAAACAAACATTATTTTGACATATATGGACTTTTGGTAATTTATATTTAATATGCATCTTACTGCCATTAGCAGAATTTAATTGTTCACCTGTTTTCTCATAATATTTTGTAGGAAGTAATCCTTCTTGAATACAATTTAAATCAGCACCAGTATCAATTAAAGCTATGACGTCTAATTCAAAATTATTAATAACTATTTTAATTTTTGAGTGCCATTTTTTAATATGAATTTTATTGATAAGATTTAATCTTTTACTTTCATGATTATTGGAGTGATGTGATCGATTATCAAACAAAATATTATCTGGATTAGTATCTTCAGTAGTTCCTTTAGATTCATTAGAAGAGATAGCCTCATTATGTTGGAAATTATCTAAACATTTGTTAATTTTTAATACAGTGATTTCGTCTTCTAAAAATTTATCTTTTGTTTGCAAATCTTTGATAAGACGTTTAATATGGTTAATTTCATGTTGTAAATCTTGAAGAGAAATTTCTTTTTGTTTATTTTTAAATCTTTCTAAGGTTTTGGATAAACTAATAATGGGTTTAGTCGGTTGTCGTTTAGTATCTGTAGTAAGTAACAAAGATTTTAGTTTGTCAGTATATTTTTGTTTTAGTTCTGGATCTTCCAATTTACTAATTAATTCAATAAGGGTGGTTTCTTCTTGATTTTGTTTAGTAAGGACAATGATTTGTTTGACTGGTTTACAACAAATATCATTACATCCTAATTAAACGTTATTATCAGAATTATCACTAGGTGAATGGTAATCAGAAGAATTACTATGATGGTCAGAAGAGGAATTACTAGCAGATTGGTTTAATTGAAAGATTTCAAATAACTGATTTTTAGATTCATCATTGATTTGGAGTTGATTAACTTTATCTTTTAATTTTTTTTTTCTTTACATTTATTAGAATAATGACCCTTTTGTCCACAATTATAGCAAGTAATATCTTTATTAGATTTAGATTTTGGATGTGATTTTTTTATAATATTCCCTTTTGGAAAGGTCAATATTTCTTTTTATATTTATTGGAATATTTGTTGGAAGACTTATGTTTATGGAATTTATGTTGTTTGCGGCGAGAAGGTGCTACAGGAGGTAAGCCATATTGTTCACAGAAGTTTCCTAATTCATATTTAGCCTTATGTTTATCTTTAGCAACTTTTTGACTAAGTTTAAGATCAATACACATTCTTAATCCTTCTTTTTGAATAGTACTAATTATATCACCATAAGTTAAATTATCATATTCAATGACGCCGGTAGGTTGACTAAGGACATCGCGAATTTTATGGGCAAAAAGACTAAGTAAACCGTTAATGAATTTTTCTTTCCAAAATGATTTAATACAATCTTCCCATAACAGAACTCTGGAAGTAAAGACATCTTTATACCATCTAAAATCACTTAATGTAGGGCAAGTAAGATTACTAAGTTGATCATGTATGCGAGCATATATATTAGTAGGAGTACCTACAAAATGTCGGACTATGGTATAGGTTAAGGTATTAATACCATCAAGTTTATAATAGTCAATAGTTTCATCAAATATAGGTAAATCATTTTCATCTTTTTGACTTGCATGTAAAATAGATTCTCTTTGATCTTCATTAAGATATTTTTCCCACCAAGATTTGAGCATACCAGTAAAACCAAAGGTGATTAAGGAAACAATTTCAGGTTGAGTATAATCGGGGTAATTACTAAGATAACTATTTGCAACCATAGATAAATGATTTAATTTTTGAAGTATTTGATCTTCACTAAGACTATCAATATTCGATTCGTATAATTTTTTGGCAGAGACAGAAAATTGATTATTCAGATTAGTTTCTTCATATTGGAGATCAGGTGGAGTAGGTCGCGAGTACCAATTTTTTGTAAGAGTAGTAGGATTAACTTTAGGATAAGTAATTCGATTAAGATTAGAAGATTGGAATTGTTGAGCTAAAGTAGGGATTTCATTATCAGTTGTATCAGTTTCTGATTGAGTAGAAACAGTCTCTAAAGTAGAATGTTGGTTTAATACAGTAAGACCTTTTTCAGTTGATGGAGAAGCGTTTTCAGTAGATGGGGTAGCTAACTTAGTGAATAATTGTTCAATAGCCTTAACAGTAGAATTATCTTGAGTTACTAAACTATTTCTTTTGGAACGATTACTAGGTAAATTAAGAAAAAGTTTATCCAAAGATTGTTTGGTAGAAGTATGGTTAGCTGAGTAATCATCTAAATTAGTTTCTATCTTATCTAATTGTTTACCAATTGTTTTTAAACATTGATTAGTATAATTATTTTGTTCAATAACCTTTTTGATTTCAGGGTCGGTGTTGGTTAACTTAAAGGGAGAGGCCTGTATAATAGATCCTTGATGTTCTATAATGATGGTGGATAAAGGAGGATGACTAGAGCTAACAGTAGTATTAGGGGAAGTTTTCCATTTATGTTTTGTGATTGTATTAACTTTTTTGTAATAATTTTCTAAGTATTCAAAGAAAGGAACTTCTATACTATTTTCAGTCATAAACTTATACCATTTGTGAGTAATTTTAGATTGTTGATTAGAATCATATTTAAGCTGATAAGCATGACATTTGGTTTTATTATTTTTAGATTTAAATTCAATATGTAATTTATCAAAATCATGAGTAAATGGTTTACTAATAGTCATTAATTGAGGATTTATAAGAGGTTTAACTTCGAAATCAATTTGAGTTAGGCAATCCTAAGAGACAGTATCATCTTCAGGAAGATGTGTATAACTTGAATAAATGGGTTTACTGATTTGGGAAGTTGTGGAGTCGTCAACTCCTTTCATTTTATTATGTGAAGCTTGACCAACTTGGATTTGTCTGTTTTTTCGAAACAAAGGTGTATTAAATATTTCATCTTCAGTTTCAGTTTCAGTTTCAGTAGGTATACTAGAAGTACTATGTCGAGGGAATTGACTAGATCTATTAAATTTAATTCGGATGGAACCATCAGTAAATTGTTGAATATCTTGAATATCTTGACTAGTAGATTGTTTTTTATTATGTTTATAATTTTCATTGACTGTAACCCATTGATCTGGGAGAGTAATATCTTTCCATTCAATCATTTTAGGAATATTTATATTAGTATCATGACTACTACTTTGAATCAGTAAAGTTTTGCCTTTTGGACTTTTGTTTAAGGCTTGAACATTTAAATTAGTTTTAATACATTTGTAATAAACACGCTAAATTAAAACGATATTATAAACTTTTTCTTTCACATTTGTAAAAGAACCACTTAACTGAACATTCAAAGTTAGAGCATTTAATATATGTGGATCTTTAAGACTGAGAGTAAAATCAGGCAAGCAATTAAAATGGACGGGTCCTCTATGGAGACTAGTTTCCATCATACCCATTAAACTATCATTATAAGCAAGAAAACGAGCATCTCTTAAACATAATAATACAAAAGTATTTTTACCTTGTTGAGTTAATGGTTTGATTCCAACTTGAATTAATCCTAAATGAATAAAATTATGACCAGTACGTAAATGGCATTTAATAGTATTAGCATCAAGTAATTGACAAGTTTCTCTAGGCCTTTCTAAAGGATATACTTGTTCTAAAGTTTTAACATGAAGATTAACATTAAATGTAGATTGTATAAAAGTGGTTTTATAAATTTCTTTAAGTGGTAATTGTGGTATGTTCCAACTTACATCAATTTTATCATGTTGTAATTCGACATCTTCTTTATTAATTACTAAACCTTGATTAGGCATAGAGGGTAGAGTTGTTGATCTAGAACTGACAAAAGAGTTACTTCTAAATAATCGACTCATTTTATCCTTTACTAGAAATGGTTTACAGGGAGCTTAATACATTGTCTAAATTTATCATGTTTTCACATACGATGTGTTCACACATACCCAATTCAGAAAACCCCTAAAATCCAACATTGCCTAACCAAAGGACTTACCTAGGACTTGGGACGAAAGATGGGTGGCTAGTAACAAAGTGGAAAGACACAGATAGAATTTTGACGGATTAAGTGGACTGTAAAAACTTTTAGATAAAGGAAAAGAGTAGACACAGAAATAAGAATTCAGTAAGCAACTGAAATCAACAGAACTTGGCTCTGATACCAAAAGGAACGGAAGCAGGAGAGATGGAAAAGAGCACTTAAAATTGTTATTTCTGTGTAGTAGAGCCAAGTTTTGTTGATTTCAATTGCTTACTGAATTGTTATTTCTGTGTCTACTCTTTTCCTTTATCTAAAATTGTTTACAGTCCACTTCATCTGTCAAAATTCTATCTGTGTCTTTCCACTTTGTTACTAGCCACCCATCTTCCGTCCCAAGTCCTAGGTAAGTCCTTTGGTTAGGCAATGTTGGATTTTAGGGGTTTTCCGAATTGGGTATATGTGAACACATCGTATGTGAAAACATGATAAATTTAGACAATGTATTAAGCTCCCTGTAAACCATTTCTAGTAAAGGTAAAAATGAGTCGATTATTTAGAAGTAACTCTTCTGTCAATTCTAGATCAACAACTCTACCCTCTATACCTAATCAAGGTTTAGTAATTAATGAATAAGATGTCGAATTACAAAATGATAAAATTGATGTAAGTTGGAACATACCACAATTACCACTTAAAGAAATTTATAAAACCACTTTTATACAATCTACATTTAATGTTAATCTTCATGTTAAAACTTTAGAACAAGTATATGCTTTAGAAAGGCCTAGAGAAACTTGTCAATTACTTGACACTAATACTATTAAACGCCATTTAAGAATTGGTCATAATTTTATTCATTTAGGATTAATTCAAGTTGGAATCAAACCATTAACTCAACAAGGTAAAAATACTTTTGTATTATTATGTTTAAGAGATGCTCGTTTTCTTGCTTATAATGATAGTTTAATGGGTATGATGGAAACTAGTCTCCATAGAGGACCCGACCATTTTAATTGCTTTCCTGATTTTACTCTCAGTCTTAGAGATCCACATATATTAAATGCTCTAACTTTGAATATTTAGTTAAGTGGTTCTTTTACAAATATGAAAGAAAAAGTTCATAATATTGCTTTAATTTATTATGCTTATTACAAATGTATTAAAACTAATTTAAATGTTCAAGCCTTACACAAAAGTCCAAAAGACAAAACTTTACTGATTCAAAGTAGTAGTCATGATACTAATATAAATATTCCTAAAATGATTGAATGGAAAGATATTACTCTCCCAGATCAATGGGTTACAGTCAATGAAAATTATAAACGTAATCAAAAACAATTTACTAGTCAAGATATTCAAGATATTCAAAAATTTATTGATGGTTCCGTCCGAATTAAATTTAATAGATCTAATCAATCCTCTCGACATAATACTTCTAGTATACCTAATGAAACTGGAACTGAAGATGAAATATTTAATACACAATTGTTTCAAAAAAATAGTCAAATCCATGTTGGTCAAGCTTCACATAGTAAAATGAAAGGAGTTGACGACTCCACAACTTCTCAAATCAGTAAACTCGTTTATTCAAGTTATACACATCTTCCTGAAGATGATACTGTCTCTTAGGATTCCCCAACTCAAACTGATTTCGAAGTTATGCCTCTTATAAATCCTCAATTAATGAGTATTAGTAAACCCTTTACTCCTGATCTTGATAAATTACATGTTGAATTTAAATCTAAAAATAATAAAACCAAACGTCATGTTTATCGGCTTAAATATGATTCTAATCAACAATCTAAAATTACTCACAAATGGTATAAGTTTATGACTGAAAATAGTATAGAAGTTCCTTTCTTTGAATACTTAGAAAATTATTACAAAAAAGTTAATACAATCACAAAACATAAATGAAAAACTTCCCCTAATACTACTATTAGCTCTAGTCATCCTCCTTTGTCCACCATCATTATAGTGCATCAAGGATCTATTATACAGGCCTCTCCCTTTAAGTTAACCAGCACCAACCCTAAAATCAAAAAGGTTATTGAACAAAATAATTATACTAATCAATGTTTAAAAACAATTGGTAAACAATTAGATAAGATAGAAACTAATTTAGACAATTACTCAGCTAACCATACTTCTACCAAACAATCTTTGGATCAACCTTTGCTTAATTTACCTAGTAATCGTTCCAAAAGAAATAGTTTAGTAACTCAAGATAATTCTATTGTTAAGGCTATTGAACAATTATTCACTAAGTTAGCTATCCCATCTACTGAAAACGCTTCTCCATCTACTGAAAAAGGTCTTACTGTATTAAACCAACATCCTACTTTAGAGACTGTTTCTACTCAATCAGAAACTGATACAACTGATAATGAAATCCCTACTTTAGCTCAACAATTCCAATATTCTAATCTTAATCGAATTACTTATCCTAAAGTTAATCCTACTACTCTTACCAAAAATTGGTACTCACGACCTACTCCACCTGATCTCCAATATGAAGAAACTAATCTTAATAATCAATTTTTTGTCTCTGCTAAAAAATTATACGAATTGAATATCGATGGTCTTAGTGAAGATCAAATACTTCAAAAATTAAATCATTTATCTATGGTTGCAAATAGTTATCTTACTAATTACCCCGATTATGCTCAACCAGAAATTGTTTCCTTAATCACCTTTGGTTTTACTGGTATGCTCAAATCTTGGTGGGAAAAATATCTTAATGAAGATCAAAGAGAATCTATTTTACATGCAAGTCAAAAAAATGAAAATGATTTACCTATATTTGATGAAACTATTGACTATTATAAACCTGATAGTATTAATACCTTAATCTATACCATAGTCCGACATTTTATAGGTACTCCTACTAATATATATTCTTGCATACATGATCAACTTAGTAATCTTACTTGCCCTACATTAAGTGATTTTAGATGGTATAAAGATGTCTTTACTTCCAGAGTTATGTTACGGGAAGATTGTATTAAATCATTTTGGAAAAAAAAAATTCATTAACGGTTTACTTAGTCTTTTTGCCCATAAAATTCGCGATGTCCTTAGTCAACCTACCGACGTCATTGAATATGATAATTTAACTTATGGTGATATAATTAGTACTATTCAAAAAGAAGGATTAAGAATGTGTATTGATTTTAAACTTAGTCAAAAAGCTGCTAAAGATAAACATAAGGCTAAATATGAATTAGGAAACTTCTGTGAACAATATGGCTTGCCTCCTGTAGCACCTTCTCGCCGCAAACAACATAAATACCATAAACATAAGTCTTCCAACAAATATTCCAATAAATATAAAAAGAAATATTGACCTTCAAAATCAACTGATAAATTCTATACTAAACCCAAATGGCAATACTATAAAAAAAATCACATCCAAAATCTAAATCTAATAAAGATATTACTTGCTATAATTGTGGACAAAAGGATCATTATGCTAATAAATGTGAAAAAAAACAAAAATTAAAAGATAAAGTTAATCAACTCCAAATCAATAATGAATCTAAAAATCAGTTATTTGAAATCTTTCAATTAAACCAATCTGCTAGTAATTCCTCTTCTGACCATCATAGTAATTCTTCTGATTACCATTCACCTAGTGATAATTCTAATAATAACGTTGAATTAGGATGTAATGATATTTTTTGTAAACCAGTCAAACAAATCACTGTCCTTACTAAACAAAATTAAGAAGAAACCGCCCTTATTGAATTAATTACTAAATTGGAAGATCCAGAACTAAAACAAAAATATACTGACAAACTAAAATCTTTATTACTTACTACGGATACTAAACCACAACCGACTAAACCCATTATTAGTTTATCCAAAACCTTAGAAAGATTTAAAAATAAACAAAAAGAAATTACTCTTCAAGATTTACAACAGGAAATTAACCATATTAAACATCTTATCAAAGATTTGCAAACAAAAGATAAATTTTTAGAAGATGAAATTACTGTATTAAAAATTAACAAAAGTTTAGATAATTTCCAACATAACGAGGTTATCTCTTCTAATGAATCTGAAGGAACTACTGAAGATACTAATCCAGATAATATTTTGTTTGATAGTCGATCACGTCACTCCAATAATCATGAAAGTAAAAGATTAAATCTTATCAATAAAATTCATATCCAAAAATGGTACTCAAAAATTAAAATAGTGATTAATGATTTTGAATTAGACGTCATAGCTTTAATTGATACTGGTGCTGATTTAAATTGTATTCAAGAATGATTACTTCCTACAAAATATTATGAGAAAATAGGTGAACAATTAACTTCTGTTAATGGTATTAAGATGCATATTAAATATAAATTACCAAAAATCCATATATGTCAAAACAATGTTTGTCTTAAAACATCATTTGTTTTAGTCCGAAATATGACTCATAAAGTTATTTTAGGAACACCATTTATATTT
This sequence comes from Camellia sinensis, assembly GCF_004153795.1. Taxonomy (NCBI): domain Eukaryota; kingdom Viridiplantae; phylum Streptophyta; class Magnoliopsida; order Ericales; family Theaceae; genus Camellia; species Camellia sinensis. The sequence goes on from NW_021024804.1 coordinate 3,191,912, forward strand.
CTACTATATCCATTTACTACTTCTAGTCAAGGAATAACTACTCAAGCTTTTGACCAAACAGTCACTTTTAAATTTTTATCTCCACCTGAAGTTAAAGAATTAAATCAATTAAAAGACTGTTCCATTTCTCAAACTATTAATCGTTTAACTTGTCAGTTACGCTATCTCAAAGAAAAAGTCAATTACAAAAGAATTGAACAACAATTAACTGATCCCGTTATTATATCTCAAATTGCAAAATTCAAATTAAAATTCGAAACAACTGTTGGTTCTACTTTACCAACTACCTTTTGGCATAGGAAAAAACATGTAGTTACATTACCATATATTAAGAATTTTAATGAACGTCAAATTCCTACTAAATCTCGACCTATCCAAATGAATCATGAATTAGTTGAAATGTGTAAAAAAGAAATTAATGAATTATTAAAAAATAAAATTATTAGTCCCAGTAAGTCCCCATGGTCTTGTCCTGCCTTTTATGTTAATAAAAATGCTGAATTAGAACGAGGCGTCCCTCGCTTAGTCATAAATTATAAACCATTAAACAAAGTTCTAGAATGGATTCGCTATCCAATCCCTAATAAAAACGATTTAATTAAGAGACCTTGTCACGCCCTCAAAATAAACCCTTTATATATATATCATTGGCATGCAATATTAAAAGAAACCAATTCATATCTCATTCATCAGAGTATTACAAAAAGAAAACATTACATATACTATCAAATTAAATGCCCTATGGGCTTACATCTTTCCAAGCCAACACTTGGACACAAAAATATGAGTTCTAACTCAAATACAAATTAAGCCCTAGGCTTGAATGTTTATCAAATAAAACAAATAACTGAAGATAGTCTTCAAAATCCAAATCCTTCCAAGCTAAGTCCTTGGAGGTAGCTTATCACCTGGACCTGAAAATAATATTCCCATAAAGGGTGAGCCACAGCCCAGTAGAAACATGCTAAACCAAATATAAGCATTGATTAAAGGAATAGCATTCAATAGATGGTTAACCAAGATAATCAATTACATCATTTTACAGTCTCATGACACTATTGTTTAAGACATGTTTTACTTTCCAACTTTATCAATATGGCTCAGAACCTGGCCAAACTTACAACAGTGAACTATATATATTATATTCACATTCTTCCAATGTCAACAAACAGATGAGACTCAGGCTCAAATCAAAACACTTCATACTTCCAGTTTGATACACATTTTAGTGCCATATCAATAAAAACACTTCAATATAAATAAGCACACATAAAAGTGATGCTAATGGAGTCCATCCCCTATCTCCTCCCAAACAAAAATCCGGTTTAGAGGTCCATCCCCTATCTTCCCCTAAACCGTGGAGTACATCCCCTATCTCCTCCCACACAAAACAATGTATGCAATCACATAACATATACAACACACAATCAATACACATAATGTCTGTATTAATTCAGCAGTCAAAATTGATGACTTAATCAATGATTAGTTTCAGTTATCCCTAATCCACATGCAGTGTCTACAACAAGCACGACTATCCTCCACCGATAGCCCAAAACAGTTATTTCTAAACTGAAAATAACTATGTCAACAATTCAATAGACAAATGATCCAAATTACCCAACTACGCCATTTAATCAATGAATTCCCCAATTCCATGAATTTAACCATCTTTTCCCAATTCCACGAATTAATTATACAAATTAATTTAATAATACAACTAGGGTTTTTCCCAAAATTTACCAAAGTATCCCCAACATATCAAAATACCAAAACTTAGAACAAAACCTATAAAATGGAGTAGGAAATCCCTACCTCGAAGAAAAACAACCCAAATGGTGAAGACAGAGATGAGTGCCCAAATACCAATGTGCTCCGAATCGCCAAATGTTCAGATTAAATGAAAGCCCTCGACTCCCTCTATCTTTTTAATAAAGCAACTAGGGTAGAATCACACTCTAAATAGATCAAACCTAAGAAAGAAGGTGAGTAGGGAGAGAGAGAAGTCGGACCTAGGGTTTGGAATCAAAAAGAAGATGAAAAAGACTGATCAAAACCCGCTGCTGCGTATATAAACTGAACAGGCTCGCTCGAGCGAAGACTTGGTCGCTCGAGCTACCAGACACAGAAAAGCTACGCTCGAGCCAAGGAAACCTTGCTCGAGCCAACAACTAAAAGCTCGCTCGAGCGAAAGAAAACTCGATCGAGCGAAGAACTCAAACCCTCAGGTCTGTAACTAGACACACGCTCGAGCGAAGGAACTGTAGCTCGAGCGAAAAACGAACTAACTCGCTCGAGCGAAGAAAATCTCGCTCGAGCCAAGAATGCAAAGCTACAGGTCCAAACCAGACGCAAACTCTCGCTCGAGCTACCAAACCCCGGCTCGAGCGAAGAACCAAAAACAACAGCTCGCTCGAGCGACAAACTCCTCGCTCGAGCGAAGATCCAAAATTCTGGACAGCAACACTTGGTTTCTAAACCCAACCAACCTGAAACAAACTTGCCCAACACATCCTATAATTTCAAATGAGAAAATAAGGGACAACAACAACAATTATACAATGACAGAATCTACGGAACCTAAGTCCGGATACAACAATCAAATGGGAAAAGACCGGGGTCGCTATAGACCTAGTCAAGCTATTATCTTTAGTAAATTTGACTTAAAAAGTGGATTCTGAAAAATACAAATTCATCCTCAAGATAGATATAAAACTGCTTTCACCACACCTTTTGGTCATTATGAATGGAATGTCATGCCTTTTGGATTAAAAAATGCTCATAGCGAATTTCAAAATATAATGAATGACATTTTTAACCCTTTCAGTCATTTTTCTATAGTCTACATCGATGATATTCTCATTTTTTCTAAATCCCTTAATGAACATTGGAAACACCTTACCGCTTTCTTTTATGCCATAAAAATTCATGGTCTAGTTATATCTGCTCCTAAGATTAAATTGTTTCAAACCAAAGCCATATTTTTAGGTTATGATATTCACCAGAATACAATTTTACTTATTAGTCGCTCCGTTGAATTTGTTTCTAAATTTCCTGATGAAATCTTAGATAAAACCTAGTTGCAACGATTTTTAGGCTCACTTAATTATATTGCTGAATTTTACAAAGACCTTAGGAAAACCTATCAACTATTATTTGATCGGTTAAAGGATAATCCTCCTCCTTGGTCTTCTACCCATACTGCTATTGTTAAACAAGTCAAACAATATGTCAAGTCTCCCCCCTGTCTTGGTATTCCTACTGAAAATTCATTCAAAATTATTCAAACTGATGCCTTTGATATTGGTTATGGTGGCATCCTTCTCCAGAAAGTCACTCCTCAGTCATCCGAACAAATTGTTCGATTTCATTCTGGTGTCTGGAATAAAGCACAAAAGAATTATAGTATTATTAAACAAGAAATTTTATCTACTGTTTTATATATTAGGAAATTTCAAGATGATATTTTAAATCAAAAAATTTTACTTGGTGTTGATTGCAAATCTGCTAAATATGTTTTAGAAAAAGATATTCAAAATCTTGCTAGTAAGCAAATTTTTGCCCGTTGGCAATCTATTTTAAGTATTTTTGATTTTGATATTGAATATATTCCTGGTTGTCAAAATTCTATTCCTAATTTTCTTACCCTAGAATTTTTACAGGGTCAATAATGCCAATTCCCTATATTTCTCACCACAAACACCAAATTAAACACTACAAATCCCTCGTTAAACATACTGCTTCTCGTCTTGCTTATCTTAAGCCAACCCATTCACCCACTCCACGTGCTCAATATATTCAATACCATCGTATTAAGGCTCAACGACAACGACTTGCCCATTATATTGACTGTTTACATTCTCATACTGATCAATTAGATATCCTCAGTGGATGCTAAATTCTCTTTATTCATTTTATAGATGTCTGGTCAAAAACCTTTGAGACCTTCTGGCAAGGCTCTTGTGCCTTCTAGTATTCCAGTTTCTCCCTTGGAATTAGTCACCCGTTATCATCCAGCTGAATTACTCAATCGTTACCAAGTCCTTGGTAATATTCCTAAACCCAGTTATACATCCGCATTAGCTACATTTGTTTCCTCTAGTCAAGCAGTCACTCCATACCCTTCTAATCCTATTAAATCTGCTCGTTCTGATTATGTTCAATCTACCACCACCAATCTTTTCTTTAAAGAACCCAGTCACAAAAATCCCAATGTTCTTGATTTAGTCAAATCCTATTTTCCTCTTGGATGGCATTTTGTTCCTCTTCATTCAGAAAAGTCAATCACCTTCTACAAAGATATTCTTTTCAATCACCAGTCCATTGTTATTAAACATATTTATGATCGAACTTACACCAGTAAGATTGTCTACCATTCATTATATATTCACAATATAGTTTCCTTGATTGAATGGAGTTCTCCTTACCAACTCCGAGATTTACCTGGTCACTCAATTCAATATAGTTATTATGATTATATTGATGCTTGGTTTAAAGTTCTTTTATATCAAAATGAGTCAAATAGTCATTCCTAGTTTCTCCAATTTGATCACAAATTTAAGTCAGAATTCCCCACTTGGTTTTGCGATGGTAGACGTACTATGGCGCCATCACAGATATTTTTCCTTCCATTTTGAGTGAACAAGTCAACTATTTCTCCACTATTTTCTCATTCAGTCCACAACAAAGGAAATTTCCTACGTTGCTCATTTTTCTATCCAAATACAAATTCTCATGGATATTTAAATGGCAATATGCTATTTCTGATGACATAATCATTCACCAACATTTTGTTAAATTGTGGGATAATTTCAAAGTTCCACGGATCATTGAACAAGTTCAGGCAGAATTTCCAGTCAACATTCATGCCCCAACACCTACCATGATCAAAACTCAGTAGAACCCACCTGCTCCATTAACCCAAGGAAGCCAACTTCCTCCAGTCAATCTTGGAAGCCCATCTTCAAGTTCTTCCAAGCCCAAGTCAGCAAAGCCCAAATCTGATCAACCAAAGTCCAAGGCCAAATCTAAGCCCTCTTCATCCCAAGCTAAGCCCAAAGTCACGACCAAGTCCAAGTCATCCAAAGATGAGCTTCGCCAAATAGCTCGTCTCCTCATGGCCCAAGCCAAGTCAAATTCTGATCAAGACGATTCAGAAGAAGGTTCAGACAGTTCAAACTCTTCTGAAGGTTCAACTACTCAAAATCCTTTTGGACCCGAGTTTCAAGATGCCCAGGACCCATATGCTTGATATAGTCAACAGAGTCTATATAGCTATAATTATCAGCTTCAATCAATACTCTCCTTTTGAGAAAAGCTGCTGATATATATATCTATATTGATTCTCTTAGTCACATGTCTCCACCAAAAGCAATGAATAGTGAAAAAAGTCAACTTTACTGTTCACTATTCACCAATCAGACAAAGTCACTACAGTCAAAAGCATCCATCAGTCACTGAAAGTTGCAGACAGAGCCCATGTGTTGCATCATGCTCCTTGCCAGTCACAAGCTGCATAGTCATTTGTTTCGCTTATAAATTAGTTTGCTTAGTCATTTGTGAGACAGAGTTAGAAAAATTGAGAGTTCCTTTACCTCAAACAAACCTATCTCTGTAATTTAATTTTCTGCAAATTTATTTCAAGCTTTCAAGTTATGTATTTTGAAGCAACTCCTTGCAGTTACTTCCAGTAAACAATTGTAAGTTATTGTAAGTTATTTTAAGTTAATTGGTGCAGTAGTACCACCGTTACAAATTTGTAAACAAAAGGATAAACCAAATAAATTTTTGTTTACAGTTTCAAAAATTCTGTCAATATAAACAAAAAATTATAAATTTAAATCCCCTATTGTTCCATTATTGCCCCCATCTATGAAAAATTCTATTTCTACACACCTACATATCTCAGTGCACATCATTTCTCAGTATACACACTTATTAATTTGATTATTACTTATTTTTCTCAATCTACACACTAAATGTTTCAATTATACCATTTACTTATAACATTGTACATGCACCACATCAACTCTTCTCCACACACTTGTTGAAAATTATAGATACTGCTACAATTTCAGACAAACTTCAACAGTCAAAGTGAAGTGAAGACTATTGAAAACCTCCATTCCTCTATTGAAGACTATGGTGGTTCATTTCATTGAAATGGTGAATAAAGAAACATTGCAGCAATCCTTTTCGATCTAAATGTTTGTTCTTTAAAAATAAATAAATAAATAGAGAAGCAAACATCAATCAAATGTCACAAAATGAAATTGCTTCACAAGTCGTTATGCAACCAAAACATAAAAAAACAAAAAATCTCCATCTTCACACAATTAGATACGAAACAACTACAAAACATAGACAAAACAATTAAAAACAAATTGAATGATATAAACAGTACCAGAATTACGTGCTTTCCTTGAATATTGATCTTCAAGTCGAATAAAATTCTCGGAGTGCCGTTCGATACTGTTCCTGAGCCGTATGACTCAACTTGAATGAAGCCAACATGAACGAGAAGTTTGATCTTTCTGACAAGGTCGGCTAGGAACAAAAAGGTGCCAGTGGTGACGCCAACGCTGACCGAAGGGGATGAAAAGACGACGTTGATGGTGAAGTCATCGGTAATTTGAGAGGCGAGATCGGAGACTCATTGGGAGATTTGGTCTTCGCTAAATAGAAACAATGGAAGAAATGATAAACAATGAAGAAATTAGGGTTTAGTTTTTTTTTTTAACTCAAAAGATGTACATGATTTTTTTATTTTTTTTTAAAAAAAAAGATGTATACAGAGAATATTTTGATATAATATTATGGGTGTTGATGGATATCCATTATAGTCATTTTACTTTAGAGTATATGTAACGCCCCCAAAATAATTACAATAAACCAACTCCAAACACTAGTACAATGTGATATAAATAAAATAAAATAAAAAGCTTTTATTAATCAAAGTTAATATAGAAAAGGTGACACATGCGTTATACATTCATAAGTCGTTCATCCTAAATCTACAGCATGTGTTACAAGAGAAAATAGGAAATGAAAGCTAAACAGATATTCATATGCCCCAATGGCTTACATCTTTCCAAGTCACTGCTTGGTTACAACAAAAATTAGTCTACTTCAATACAGTTAAACCCTTGGCTATACTGAGTAAATACAATCAAAAGGAAGCTCTTGTTCCAAGTCTCCCTAAACTACTGTCTTGGAGGAGGTATATCTCCAACACCTGAAAATGATTTTTCCCAAATAGGGTGAGTCAAAGCCCAGTAGAAACAATCTAGCACAATATATGAATCTTAACAAAGATATAAGTATAATATGTATATACAATGCCCATGATAAAATCATTCGTATTGTTACAAGATCATAATATCTCAATCTATTTCACCTCAACTCATGAGTCAAATTCATTTTTATCCAAGCAACCCAACTGAGACTACAACTTAATGGTTCTTCTATCCGTACAACCATTACACAAACACTTCTAATTTGCCATTTTACGAAAATTTTGTCTACAATAATCGACACCCATGTATATACGTGGTTTTCAGAACTTTCACCCTGGACATATCGGCCAACTTAATTCAATGGAGTCCATCCCCTTTTCCTCCCAAACACGAAATACATCTCATTTTTCCTCCCAAATATCATACATATGCAATGTATTTAAACATGTTCATATTCAATGACAACAGTTAAGAGATTAGTTTCAATTCACCTAATCCTCATGCAATTTCTACAACAATCATAGACATTCTCCACCGATAGCCCAAAATAGATATACAATCTCCAAGACATATAATTTATTCAAATTTCCATAGGTGAGAGGTAATACATATCCAACTCCACTACTTATATAGATATCCATCCAATTTCATATTTCCAATACTAATTGCATGATTTATACAAAATAATTATTTTAAAAAATTTAGGGCAAAACTCCGTTCTCTCCCAAATCCAACCCATGTGTCAAAATCAACAAATTTAACGTAACACATGATCATATCTATACTCATAACCATTTTTAATACCTTCATTTGAAAACCCCTCTTTTGATTTTAAACCAAAACCCTAGGTTAGTCCAAAATCTTCCAAAACCCTACATTTCTTACATAATCAACCAATAACTAAGTTAAAAATCATAGGAGAATGTAGAAAGTCCCTACCTCAAAGTTAGAAGATGAGGAAAGCAAGGAGACAACTTCAAAGATGCTGAAACCCGACTTTTGTTCGGATCAAATGTAGGCCTTGAGGTGCTCTACCTTTTTTCCAAAGACACTAGGGTATAAAAACCAATGGATCTAGATGGAAATGTAAAGAGAATGTGAGTTATAGAGAGAGAAACTCAAGATCTAGGATTTTCAAATGTTTTAGAGAGAGAAAGAGATGAAAAAGTGATGTGAAAAGTGGCTACTACGAACTGATATACTCACAGTCTGCTCGAGCGTAAGAAGTGACGCTCGAGCATCAGACACAATAAGTTGTTCCGCTCGAGCGCAAGAAATGACGCTCGAGCGCAGAATGCACACTCCCAGGAGTTTTGCAGACAATAGACCAATCGCTCGAGCGCAAGAATGAATGCTCGAGCTGAACCCGCTTGAACGTAGAATACACTCTCCTAGTAGTTTTGCAGACCTGCAAAAGTACTGAGAGTTTACAAAGTCTGCTCAAGTGGAGGAGCAAAATTTTAGGCAACAAGAGTTTGGAAACTAAGCAATCAACCTGTCCCAAACGCAACCACAACAATCCCATAGTCAAATTTAAGAAGCTACAAGGAAAGCAAGATGTAAACAACAATATGAAACCATTAAACCCGAGTCCAGGATACAACAAGAGTCGGGTCAAAACTGGAATTACTATAGTATAATTGTCATTAAAATAATATTTCATTAAATGTGTACACTAAGTAAAGTAGGTGTGTGAAAATAAAATTTTCTCCCCTCTACCACATATTTCGTTATTCATTGCCGTCGTTTGCTTATTTCCTTTATTGTCGTACCACAACACTAAGTTCATAAACACCTAAACATTTCTTTGTTTAGTTGAGTTTCATAATTTGTTTTTTTTTGAAAATTTTTCAAAAATTAGTTTTGTGAAAAATATCAAAAATACTTATTATTTTTATATAATTTTATTTTTTAAGGAGGAAATATTTGAAAAGGTCAACAATATATTTTTTGGATCAAATTTGTTTCTAATTATTAAAAAAATATATAGAAAACAAGTGTTAAAAACTCAACCAAACAAACAATTTGACTTAGTCATATTTTGAGCCTTTTGCAGACTAATTGATGTTCTGTGGGATTACTACAGCTGTTAGACTGTTTGTTTGTAAAGGCCAAAGAATTGGAATGATGTTTATGGTTTTATTGGACAAAATTGTGGCTGTTTTCTCACTTGACTTCAGTCCCAATACTGAAAGACGTAACTTAAAGAGTTTTCCTAAGACCATCTCCAATGGTTACTGAGATTTGTCATCGAATTTAAATTTGGTCAAAAAAATCTTCTTTTTTTGCTCCAACATTTTCATCAAATAGGTATCAAATCTAGGATTTCATTTTTCTTTCATCAAACTGAGGACCAATGTGCCTTTCATCAAATCACTGTTCATAGCCGTTGTTAGATGTCCCCCCGAATGTTCTCCCGGATGACCACCTCAAGGCAAAAATTTGTGAAACAAATTACACTGGCCGATCTACCACCCCGTCAACCACCTCAAGGCCAAAAAAAAAAATTACACTGATTGGTCGATCGGCTGGACATCCACCTAGTCGTCCATCCAGTCGACTGGTATTCTAATGAAACTCCAAAATCCTCCGTTGCAGCACTTGATAGCAAAGGAAGTTTTTACTCAAATTTGATGAAACAATTGATGCACCGCTGGAGATGCTCTAAGAGAGGGAAGGAAAGAAGGGGCCTACGCACATCAGATGCCGTACACTTGAGTGACAAAGGAAAGCAAGACCCTGCCTCTTTTATTTTGTTGCAAGGCTCAATTCTAAATTTTTTTATTTTTATTTTTGTGATTGTCTCTTAATTTTATTAATAGGCTCACATATCCACACATTTTTGCACATTTAATTTTTGTTTATACATTTATTTGAGAATGAATATTATGATGAAATGAAATTTATCCATAAACAAATATGCATTGGAATGAAATTTATTTATAAACAAATATATATATATGCACTTGAGGATGAATATTATGATGGAATTGTCATTCTGCTCCATTTTATTTTAGTGAACAAAATAGAACATAAAAAGGTTTTGAAATATTTATCAGCAATTAAAAAAATAAATCTAGAAAACTTGAAATCAAGTAGTGAAGTAATATTAATACCTTACTCGGTAAATTATGGAACAACATTTTGGCATTGAGGATAATATAAATATTAATTTTTTATTCTCTACAAGTGATGCACAAAATCCAAGAGTAAAATATTTTGAAGAAACAAAAATAAAAATCAACAACTCTCAAGTTGACCATCCAACTTGAGAAAGCTTTTGAGTTTAGTAGGGCTCATTTTGAGGCCGATCTTGGTGATTCTAACTGTTCACTTTTTATGACTCGATAAATATAATATTTATAAAAAAAAATCAAGATGATTAAGCATCGATAACTATATATTTGAATCACATTTATTTTAAGAAAATTGACGACAATTATAAATTTAAGAATAGCCATCTATTTTTTTGTAATAAAAATGTGATTTAAATATATAACTACTAATATCCGATCATTTTAACTTTTTGTATTAATATTTTACTTAACGAGTCCTAAAAAGTGAACGATTTAGATCACTGGCCCACTAAGCCTAAATGCATTCTCAAGCTGAGATGACCAATTCGAGAGAATCCAAATCCATTCTAGACCCATTAATTAATGGACAACCAAAACTAATAATAAAAGGCACAGTAGTTCCAACTGCACATTAAGCAGCAGTAACCCGCAACCCTTAATTGGAAATGACCAATTCGGGATTTCTTTCTTGCGTCACATTGATTGATTTGATAATTGGAAATTACATATCTTTTTCAAATTTCAAATTTCCAAGTCTTCTAACATCATCTAGATCTCACATATCTAACAAAATATCATTTAGTTTTCTCAGATTTGACCCTTCTTCTATCTAGAGAATGAACTCTTTACACTAGTCCTCTGGTTCTTTTTCACATTTCAAATTTCTAAGTCTTCTAACATCATCTAGATCTCGCATATCTAACAAAATATTATTTAGTTTTCTCATATTTGACCCTCTTCTATCTAGAGAATGAACTCTTTACACTAGTCCTCTATGAAGATCTAGAGTCCCTCTCTTATCTCTCCTATTTCCAAAGCCTCCCTGACTTAAGAGTTTTATTCTTTTATTCTTTGAGTGTTGTCTTTGAGCACCGATTGGATGTGATCGGTTTCGAACCACAGTTCGATTGAGATTGGTTGGAATGTTCTCCAGCACAATGTTGTCAGTTCAGGTGACGGTAACTGGAAAACCTGATCCGATCCTTTCCGACCATGAACAACTCAATAATTAGTTTACTACAAATTCTATCTCTCCCTCTATACCCTTCTTATATTACCATTCCACTCATTCATAATTCTCATGGAGAAACAAGAAAACACTGAAAGCTCTTCAACATGACAAGAAGAGAGGAAGAGTGATGGATGCCAAGACCTGTTTCTAGCACTGCCTAGAGAGAAAAACAGGTATGGGGTTTACTTATATTTGTATCAAGGCTTTTGGTGCCATCGAGAACAATCAAGCCCATCGAGAACAATCAAGCACATTACCTCTTTTCAGTGACATTTCCAAGCACACGACACCAATATAGTATTGGCTACTACCCCAAAAGCAGGCACAACGTGGTTGAAAGCCCTCAGCTATGGAATAGTGAACCGTAACAAGTATGCACTCGCAGAAAGCCCTTTGCTCACTGCCAACCCTCATGAGCTTGTTCCTTTCTTTGATTGGGATTTCTATGCTAACAACCCAACCCCAAACCTTGAAGACACTGCCAAACCAAGAATCTTCTCCACCCATGCACCATATGCTACGCTACCAGACTCCATAAAAGATTCCAGATACAGAATTGTCTGTGTCGGAATCCTTTGGATGAATTTATCTCTTACTGGCATTTCAGCACCAAACTTCAGACCCAAACCCGTGAATCAATATCACTAGATGAAGATTTTGACATGTTTTGTAGAGTGATTAAATTGTATGGACCCTTTTGGGATCATGTGTTGGGGTACTGGAAAGCAAGCCAAGAGATGGTGGATAAGATACTGTTCATGAAGTATGAAGATATGAAAGGGGACACTATGAGTTCTAGGGCTTCCCATTTACTGTGGAGGAAGAGAGACCAGGGGTGATCCAAGAAGTAACAAAGTTGTGTAGTTTTGACAATTTGAAAGATTTTGAGTGAACAAAACCAGCAAACAACGCACTGGATCTGAAAACAGCTCTTTTTTCAGGAAAGGGATGGTCAGCGATTGGGCATGTTATCTAACTCCTCCAATGATAGAATGCATGAAGAACCTCATGGCCGAAAAACTTGGGGACTCTGGCTTAACTTTCAAATTGTACTGACTACTTCTATTGCTATTGTAATAGTTATGTCATGGATTCCACTTTCCCAATTCTCTCATCTTTGATTTTTAAGAGTTTTGCAAATATTTGAAAATTAGAATAGTTTTAAAGTGAAATCCATATGAATCATACATAATCATATTTCTAATATTATTATAATTCTATTTCATGATTATTTTTATATTTCTAGGATGTTAGGCGAGGGGTATTTTTATAATTTTATATTTGCCTACATGGCTGTAAGGGTCGCTCATGGGTCGTCTTGTGAGTCAAGTTATTTAATTAATATTTGTTTTTGTTTCTTATTTAGTCTTAAATTAGTTTTGAAACTCAAAGATATTTTAATAATTTTCTATTTTAATTCTAGTTGGTTTAGGAAGTTTTCTAATTCTATATAAAGTCATGTAATGCTAATAATTCAATAAAGTTGATATTTTATAAAAATTTGAGAGCTTTGAAGCTTCTTTATGTTTTGTGTAATGCAATCAAATCCTAGGTGTGATGCCTATGAGATTCTAAGAGTGATTTCTAAATCTATCTTCTTCTTCTCTAGCTTTCCTTCTTTTATTTTTTGCACTTTTAACGGCCCAAAAGCACCATTCACATGTACTGTTCACAGTCCCAGTGTCAATATCCTGTCTCTTCATGCTCAAACGCTTGCCCATTATTTACCCTAAACAAACACTACTTGTCCCCTAAACTTTTATTGCAATTTCAGCCATAAAATTCAATTAAAATCAGCCCCAAAACCCAAATTTGCTGCTGCCCTAATCGTCCTACATCATTAGGCTTTGCTGGTTTTATGTTAAATTGCTAATGTGTTTGTGACCATTGTTCTGTAACCTTCTTGTGTTGCGTTTTGTCTTCAATTGTTCTCCAAAGTGTTCAAATGCCTTAGGTATTTTTATTCATCTTTCTTAGGCCTCTCTCTCTCTCTCTCTCTCTCTCTCTCTCTCTCTCACACACACACACACACACAAACAAAAATTAATCAAGACACATTCACCCACACCTACATTCAAACCTAGATTTAAACCCAAGCCCCCTTTGAAAAGAATATGTGGTAATTGAGGTGCCTAATCAAACATGTGGAATCAATTGTCAATGCAATTAATGAATAAAATAAGCATCCATAAATAAACACTATGGGAATTTAAAACTTTCAAAATAAGATCATTTTTAGCTAGGATGCTAATTGGTGGGTTTTCCTTGGGAAAACAGAGCATGCAAGATTTTGAAAGAGAAGACAAACTGACTGGAATAAAGATAAATAATCTTAATTATGTTTAGTTTTTCATTGAACTAGGAGAACAATGCGCGGCCGTCTTACTTTGGTTCTTATCCAACCTCTTCTCCGTTCTGCTAATTCCCAATTACTTCTTTTAGCGGCAGTTGAAACTCGAGCATGAATAACTGATTCAGAATATGAAATGGTTTGCTGATGATAACTTGTTTTATTACTTATTTGGTAATTTTTATTCTAGCATGACTCTAATTAGGTACTCTTTCAGTGCTTAAGATATATCACAATAAGTCCTAAGCATCTAACTCCGAAACAATTTCAGCATCATTTGCCATTGTGTATCATCACGAGACAAGAGACCCAGAAAAGGATTCAAATTAACCAAATATCAACGACATTGTGTTTCTAAAACAAGACAAGTCAAGCCAAAGTGGAAAAGAAAGAAAAGAGGTGTATTATTGTATTATTTCTTCACTTGCCTTGTACATTGGATGAAAATAGGCTTCCGAGGTTGGCATCCAGCTTATGACAACCGCACAAGCTGTAAATAATAGGGGAAATATCACATCAGCGGGGTTTGGGAAAAAATAATTACAAATCAGTAAGAAACTTTATAAATATTAATAATTAAAGTTGTAAACTTTTTCATGAATTTTTTTTTTTTTTTTCCCCTGAATTTTACAGGGGTGTAATTACCCCTAAACATTAAGCAAGTGGTGTTATGACAGTTTTGTGACCTTTCAATAAACATTAAGCACTACGACATTTTTGTGGTTTTATTATATCAGACATAAAGAATAAAAAAAGATGCAGAATAATACTAGGCAAAAAAAAACTATAAAGCACATTGAGCATCAAACAAAGTTGGGAAAGGCTAGTAAGAGATAATAAAAAAATATATGCTTCGTTTGGGAAGCGGCTATTTTAGTAGGCTATTTTAGTTTTTGGCTATTTTAAGTAGGCTAAAATTTTTGTGTTTGGGAATATGATTAGACTTTTTTGTGGTTGGATATGATGTTTGTGAGAGAAAAAGTGAAATGATTATGGGTTTGATGTGATATTTTGTCTTACTAGCTATTTTAGCCTATTTTGTCTTTTTGTGATTTTTAGCCTAAATTTGGCTATTTTTTTTCTTCCCAAACACCCCCCATAGTCTTACCTTTATTCCCTTCAATATTGGTGCTGCCCCTGAATCACAATGTCAGCAGTGGGTGAGACTAGGCTCTCAATATAGGTATGTGCGTCAATACGGGCGCAATTGTTATGATTCCTGGGATTGCTATATGTACCATCTTTTGGATTGTGGACAAGTGGATATGACCCAAATTCCAGTAAAATTTCACAATTCCTCAAAATGCACAGTGGAATGGAACACTGACAATTCCATGGATCTGTCAGCAAAGGCATTGCAACCAACTTGGTCCAAAACTCTCTCATACCAAAACCTTTCATCACCCATACATCAGCACGAGTTCCATGATAATTACAGAGTACACATAGGCACCCACCTATAACACCCAAGGCCGAATAAGAACAACCATCTACATAATCAGGTTTCATAACCTCCTTATACGTCTCCTTTGCTAAATCAAGGGAAACAATAATCCAAGAGTTACTTAAATCATCACCGCCCTTCACGGCCCAATAGAGCGCCCCATTTGCAAATTTACCGGAATCATCAAAAGTAATAACACAAGGAAACTCCCCAATCTATGAGGATTAGGCACACCAGAAATCAATCACACGCACAGAAAGAGGACACAAGATATTTACGTGGTTCGGCAATTGCCTACATCCACAGAGAAAGATTTCACTATAGAATTTCAAAGAGGGAGATTACAGAACTCACATTCACTTCTTCTCTATAGATTTACACACTCTCTGATTGTCTCTTACTCTGACTATGTTATTTTTCATCTCTTCCTCATCAACTCAATTTATACACAAAAGAGAGGGAAACAAAGTCAAGAAATCGGTGAACATTTATAATAGAAAGAAGAAAAAAAATAAGCTTCTTCCAATTTTCCTCTCCCCTCATATTCCTTGACTTGGAGTTAGCCTTCATTGATTCCTCTATCTGGGTTGGAGCTAACAATTCTCCCCCTCCATGCCCATATGGATAATTGACTTCTCACTTGAAGTCCATCCCGATCAGATTCTTGCAAACTTCTAATTTGCCTCTGGTGACAACCTTGGTGATCATGTCAAAAGGATTCTTGACCATGTGAATCTTCACTCGCTTCATCAGCTGCTTTTCCATCATTTCTCGTATTCAATGATACCGGACATCAATGTGCTTTGTACGTGAGTGGTACATAAAATTCTTGCTCAGATCAATTGCACTCTGACTATCACAATGTACCTTGTACACTTCCTGCTGTAGACCCAATTCTTGGAGAAAACGCTTCAACCACAACATTTCCTTTCCAGCATCTGCAGCTGCAATGTACTCTGCCTCTGTTGTAAATAAAGCAACACACTTTTGTACTTTGAACTGCCATGAAATAGCTCCCCTTACAAAGGTGAATAGAAATACTAATGTAGATTTTCTACCATTAAGATCACCCGCTCCCTCCAAAATTGGTTCAGCTCCCCAAAACATAGAGACATTTTTGAAGTTTCCTTCAAGCATCGAAAAATCCATTAGACCACCTCCGAATGCTCTTTTCCTGGATTGGCGAGGAATATGCTCATAACGCCAATGGCGTGAGCTACATCTGGTCGGGTACACACCATTGTATATATCAAATTTCCTACTGGGGAAGAATAGGGAATTGTCTCCATTTTTTTCCTTTCAGAGCTGGTCGTGGGACACGAACGCTTTGTCACTTTGAAATGGTTGGCCAGTGGTATGCTGACTAGCTTGGCATCTTTCATGTTGAACCTTTCAATCACTCGTTCAACATATTTCTCCGGTGACAACCATATCTTCTTGGCTTTGCTGTCACGAACAATTTTCATGCCCAAAATCTGCTGTGTTGGGCCTAAATTCTTCATGTCAAAATACTACGACAAGTCCTTTTTCAACTTGTTGATCATAGCGATATCATGTCCGATGATCAACATATCATCGACATACAATAGTAGGATGATGAAGTTTCCATCTGAAAACCTTCAAAAGCATACACACTGACCTGTTACTGTTCTTTTGTACTTGAGAGGGTAATTTGTAAACAAATTGGGCCGAGCTAGGAAGAGTCTTCTTTGGGAGTTGGACCGCGTAATGGGCCGAGATAAGGGCTGGTGTAGCTCGGTCTTATGCCAAGAAGACATCTCATGTTTCGAGTTTGGGCCGAACTATGGGCCGAGGTATCAGTAGAAGGAGGACCGAGCTAAAGAATAGCTCTGCAGGGCATCATCTCAAAGTCAAGACTAACAGTGGTGCTTAAAGTATCATAGAGCCGAAGTAACTTGGTTGACCGCAATGTTAGTCGAGGAAAAGATGTCAGCCGAGGTAAAGGGGTCAGTCGAAATAAGTGGGCCTGGTGGTTAGCCGAGGAATTGGTGAGAAAGGATGTCGGGCTTGGCATAGCTCGGCCGGTCTTGGTATAGCACGGCCAGGCGCCATCTACATTATTACCTAAGTGTGTGACCAAGGTAACTTGGCTCGGTGTGCTTGCAGCAGCTTATATAAAGGAGGTAACCATCTCACTTGGTTGGCAGTGAGTAGGAGTGTGACTCCTAGGAGGACTCTGCTAAGGAGAGTAGAGTCCTACTAGGATTATGCAAAACCATCTCACTTGGTTGGTAGTAAAAAGGAGTGTGACTCCTAGGAGGACTCTGCTAAGGAGAGTTGGAATCCTACTAGGATTGTGCCAAGTAAAGTCTATAAAAGCTCATGACCAGACCTATGTATAGGTATCCCAATTCTTACTCTATAATACACAGAGCTTATTGTCTATTGTCTAGTTGCTGACTTAGGCGTCGGAGGGGTTTCTAGCACACACCCGCCGGTTAGCTCACGTTTGTGTTTTCAGGTGGCAAAGCAACGTTGTTTGGAGGAGTGCAAACTTGATCAACAGGATCATACGAGAAGAATTATTTCATGCTCGTACAGTACTCATGATCCATCATGAATGAATCAAACTTCTTATACCATTATCTCGGCGTCTGCTTCAGGCCATAGAGACTCTTCTTCAGCTTGCAGACTAAGGCCTAGTTTGGGAAGACTAAATAAGTGCACTTTTTGACTTTTTTTGTATTATGTGTAGAAAAAGTAGAGAGGAGATGTTGATTGATGTGACCCAAAAAAGATAAAAAGA
Source organism: Camellia sinensis (assembly GCF_004153795.1). Lineage (NCBI taxonomy): Eukaryota > Viridiplantae > Streptophyta > Magnoliopsida > Ericales > Theaceae > Camellia > Camellia sinensis. Next base: position 3,210,016 of record NW_021024804.1, read on the forward strand.
TGAAATAAGTGCACTTTTTTGAGAGTAGCCAAACTAGGCCTAAATTTTCTTTTCCTTTAACTTCAAATCCTTCTGGCTACTCCATATAGATCTCTTCCTCCAAGTCACCATGGAGAACGGCAGTCTTGACATCCATCTGTTCTACCTCCAGATTCAACCGAGCTGCTAATCCCAGAACTACTCGAATGGAAGTCATCTTCACAACTTGAGAGAAGATCTCATCAAAGTCAATTCCTTTCTTTTGCCCAAAACCCTTGACAACCAAGCGAGCTTTATGTTGAAGTAATTTTCCGTTGCCATCTTTCTTTCTTCAACTTATACACCCATTTATTCTTCAAGGCTCTCCTCCCTCTTGGAAGTGGAACAAGCTTATAAGTGTGGTTTGTCTGCAAAGAACTTATTTCCTCCTTCATGGCTTGCATCTAACAGTCTTTCTCTGTATGACTCTTTGTTTCCGAAAAACTCTTGGGCTCCCCTTCATCAGTAATCAGAATATATTGAGAAGCGGGATATTTGGTTGATGACACGACAGCTCTTCCAAATCTCCGCAACTGAGGCCCAATTGCTTCTGGTTGAGGGGGTTGCTCCCCCTACTCAACACCTTCTTCATCCGGGTCTTCATCTCTTTTCTCTTGATCCTCAATTTCTGGCATAGGATCCTGCAACTCTAGCATTTCTTGTTGCACATCATCACATCTAGCATTTTGTGATGGCTCGGGAGATGGTAACAACTTTGGAGTGATGACAACTCTAAACTTTGCAAATTTTTCAAAATCTGCTATGGTCTGGTCTTCATGGAACACAACATCTTTGCTCCTAAACATCTTGTTGTTTACTAGGTCCTACAACTTGTACCCAAACGCTATATCTAAATAGCCCACAAATATATATAGAGTGGACTTGTCATCAAGCTTCTGTCTGTTTTCCTTAGAGATATATGCGAATACCTTACATCCGAAGACTCTCAAATGAGAATATGATACCTTTCTTCTGAACTAGACTTCCTCAGGTATCGCAAAATTCAACGGGACTGAAGGCGACCTGTTGATGAGATAACAGACTGTACGGGCGGCTTCAGCCCAGAATGACTTTGGCAACTTTGTCATTCTGAGCATGCATCTGACTCTTTCAACAATAGTGCGGTTCATCTTCTTTTCTACACGATTGTGTTATGGGGTACCGAGAACTGTTGTCTCGTGCCGAATACCTCGGTTGGCATAATATGCTTCAAAAGCATTTAAAGTGTACTCACCACCATTGTCTGTGCAAAAACACTTCAACTTCTTCTCGGTCTCTCTTTCCACCATTACATGGAACTCTTGAAAGTGCTGGAATACCTCATCCTTCGTCTTTAGGAAATACACCCACAACTTCCTTGATGCATCATCAATGAAAGTCAGAAAATACTTGCAACCGCCAAGTGACTCCACTTCGATTGGGCCACAAACATCTGAGTATACCATACTGAGCACTTCTATTTTCCTTTTGTTCATTTAACTGAATGATACTCAATGTTGTTTGCTATAAAGGCAATGATCACACGGCTTCAGGGCACTCACTTTGGATAAGGGTATCCCGGATTGCTTTGCCAACAGATGCAATCCCTTCTCACTCGTGTGAGCCAGTCTATTGTGTCATAAGTCTAGTGACTCCTTCTCTTCTTTTGCATTAAGACTTCCCAGACAGATCTTTGTTTGAGTCTTGGACAGTGTGGAAGACACTTCTCTTCTAGCGATTGTCAAAGCTCCTCATGTCTACTTCCAACAGCCATTTCTGAATGTACTTGTATAGCCCTGTCGATCCAGGACGCTTTTGAAGATAAGATTGAGGCACAAATCTGGAACATGCCTCACATCTTTGAGAACCAGCTTGTGTCTAACATTAGTCTAAATCCTAATGTCACCAATACCCATAATCTTCGAATAGCTAGAATTTCCCATTCGAACAGTGCCAAAATCTCCAACGTTGTACGAGCTGAAGAGTTTTCTGTGGGAAGTGGCATGATAAGTTGCAGTTGTGTCTATCACCCATTCTGTGTAGCTGTGGTCAGCCACGTGAAGACAGTCGTCCTCTTCACTCACTACAAGAAGTATTTAATCAGTTGTTGTGGCTATTGTGTTGTCATCTCCCTTTGACTTACTGCTTTGGCCTTTATCTTTTCAGCTTGGGCAATTCCTCTTTATGTGACCCTCCTGGCCACAATGAAAACAAGTAGAGCTAGAGTTTCCTCGACCTTTGTTGTCTCTGGATTTACTCTTGTTGTTCTATCTACCTCTACTCTTACTTCTTCCTCTGCTCTTTTCACTACCTTTCTCTGTATCTCTGCCTTTGCTTTATGTGACAAGAGCATGGGTCTAATTGCCTCTCATGTCTTTCCTCCTTGTCTCTTCATTGTAGATGGCATCTGTGACCATACTCATGGTCAACTTTCCCTCTGATGCAGAGTTGCTGAGAGAAACCACCAACGTCTTCCCACTGTCCAGTAAAGAACTGAGCAGTAGTATGGATTACATTTCATCGTCCAAGGGCATCTTGACAGTTGCAAGCTAATTCACCAAATTTTTGAATTCACTGGTGTGCTCAGCGACAAATACACCATTCTTCAACTTCAGATTTACAAGCCTTCTCTTCACCAAGGCTTTGTTCCGGGCGGTCTTTGACTGGTACATTCCTTCTAACATTGTCCAAAGGACATATGCATCTGTCTCTTGGTTAACATAGTGGAACACACTGTGGTTTATCCATTATCTAATCTAACTGATAGTCTTCCGGTTCATCTTTATCTAGTTTTCATCCTTCTCTACTTCCTGTTTAACCCCTTTTAGAGCAATAAGGTCAAACAGGTCTCTACAGTATAGGACGTCTTCCATCCGCGACTTCCAGATTCCATAATTAGAAGCATTTAATTTGATCATCGATCCCGAAGTTGAAGTAAATTCTTCCATCGTCTTCTTATTTTCTACAGAAAAACTCTGATTCAAGAATCTGACCGTACAGATCTCTCCAGAATACTCTAAATAGTTGGAAATCACTATTGGATCATCAAAATTGGACTTCAAATGGCTCAGATCTAGCCAAAAATGAGTTCGACGGTTTTGATTTGTAGATGTACCTTAGCCGTGTAGCACCGAGTAACCCTTCTACTTCTAGACCGAGTTAGATTAACCCGTTTGACTGGTCAACCACTGTGACGACATGGCAGCCACGTGGCGATAATATGTTGCTGACGTAGCAACACATGTCGATGACGTGTCTGACAAGTGTCATATAACGTAGCACTGACTGGCTGATGACTTGGCGATGACGTGGTGACACATGTCGGTGACATGTCTAGTAGGTGGCGTCTGACGTGGCACTGTCTATCTAATGACCTGGCGCTGACATCAGCTAGACCCAAAAAGACATCAAATTCTCCAAATTAAAGCGTGAAGGGTTCGAACTCCTAACCAAGGAGTTAAAGCCTTAAGCTTTAACCACTGAGCCAAACTCACCCTTGTGTTATTATTTCCCTAGACAAATATTTAAAGTATCTGGATTGGCTACAAAATGGTCGCCTTCCACCTCTAGCCACGAGTGGGACTCTGATTCAAAGTTGACTTTACGAGCTAAACTTTGACCGGCGCGTGTAGGCCACCCCGACCTCCATTTTGCCTCTTCTTTTTGGGTCTGGACTCCGCTCATCGAGATCTTCCTCTCGGTATGCTCAAAAGTGAATTTCGAGCAACTTAATTTCTAGTAGTTTAGGAAAAACAGAGTATTCGAGCCTTTGTTTTACCTCTTTGCTCACCCTAAGCTCTGATACCACTTGTTAGGATTGGGCACGCCAGAAATCAATCACACAAACAGAAAGAGGACACAAGATATTTATGTGGTTCGACAATTGTTTACGTCCACGAAGAGAGATTTCACTATAGAATTTCAGGGAGGAAGATTACAGAACTCACACTCACTTCCTCTTTATAGATTTACACACTCTATTTGATTCTCTCTTACTTTGACTATGTTATTTTTCATCCATTCCTCATCATCTCAATTTATACACAAAAGACAGGGAAACAAAGTCAAGAAACTAGTGAACATTTATAACAGAAAGAAGAAATAAAAAATGAGCTTCTTCCAACTACCCTCTCCCTTCCTACTCCATGACTTGGAGCCAGCCTTCATTAATTCATCCATGTGGGTTGGAGCTAACACAATCCTCCTCCAAGAATTAGTCCTTATACTATACACATTCACTTCAGTCCTATACGAAACCCAACTACCGAGACAAAACATCCCCACTAACTTGTAACCAAACCCAAATGATACAAAGTAACATGACAACAATTTGACTTTAGGCAATCTATTGGATTTTCTAGTAGATGGGTTCCATAGAAACACTGCGTCATCTTTAATAGCTACACACACCAACTCATTACAAGAACCCACAACCCGATACAAATTATGATGGATTTTCGATGGGAAATTGTCAAGCCCAGCAACAGTATCGAATTGCTTGCACAAAATAAAGTCAATCGAACATGAATTGAGATCAATTTTAGGGGCGAATAGAGGTTATATTGAGATGAGTTTTCACGAATTAGGGATGAGAAATCAAAGAACGCCATGATTTACCAACGCACTTGAATTGCAGCATAAACTTGACTGGAAGTCTAGAGAGTATTTCGATAATGAGTTTCTGTGGAAGTGGGTTTGAAGAATCTGAGACTAGGTTGGTGGTTTTGAGGGTTTTTTTTGTTCCTTTTGGATTCTCATTGATGAGTCGAGTGGCTTTTGATCACCATAATTGGAGTGGTGATGAAATGAAGAGGATATGAAAAGCCTAGAAATTAGCTTCAAAGCTTGTTGGTTGGGGATTTGGAAGAAAGACCTCGTTCAGGGGGGATTCTAATTCCACACACTGCTTCCTCTCTTTCCACACACTTAATGATTTTTTTTATTACATTTTTGTCCTAAAATTAAATTACCAAAATATCCTTTTCCCAAAACCCTAACTCTAACTCTCTCAAACCATCAATTTCCACCATTACCATACATGGCCGCAGCCTCTCTCCTCCTCCACTTTTCCCGCCACCTCTTCCCTACCACTACGACCCTCCTTTGCTTAAGAAAAGATCGGCGCACCACTGCAATCTCCCTCCACCTTCATTGGCTACCACCGCGATCTTCCTTCGTCTTTGTCTCTCTCCGCCGCCAAGCGAATCGTCGCCGCCTCCATTTCCTGCCTCCTTCGCGACTGTCTGACGAAAGAGAGAGGGATCGATCTCAAGGGGAGAGGGTTGAGGTCGCGATGGTGGCGCCGGTAACAGCCCTACTTCGCGATTAAGAGAGAGAGAGAGAGAGAGAGAGAGAGAAAATAAGAGATCGATTTCGGTGATGGAGGTCGAGGAAATGGTGCCGGCAGGTGGAGGAAGGAGTGGAGATAACGACTGGAAGTGAAAAGGAGGGGAATAGGTGCCGCCACCGGCGGCAGCAACGGTGGTGGCTTGTTAGGATTACGGTTTAGAGGATAAAGATGGTAAGGGTATTTTTGGTATGGTAAGATGTGCATTGAGTGAAAGTTGATAATTTAAGATGGTAAGGGTATTTTTGGTATGGTAAGATGTGCATTGAGTGAAAGTTGATAATTTAAATTTATTTAGTATGTGTATTAAGAAAAGATGTGGAAAGAGAGGAAATAGTGTGTGGTAATAGAATTTCCCCTCGTTTAGTGATGGGTTTTTATGAAAAAGATATGTAAAAAAGTAGAAAGAATGATATGATAATTCATAATTAATTTTTAATTTTTTAATTAAAATATGTAATTATCAAACGAGATTAAATGTATCTAATTTGAAATGTAAGTGTATATTTTATTTAGAATTTATCTCTTTTTTTTCCTTTTTCTTTTTAAGGGTTATTTGAGATGATTTAAATAAATGTACTTTTTGACTTTTTATAAAAAGATATGTAGAAAAGTAGAGAAATGATGTAATCTAAAAAAATAAAAAGATAAAAAGTGTGCTTATATAACACACTCCAAACAAATTCTAAATTATTATTTAAATCTCTCAACCAAACAGAATAAGAGAGTGCGTGCACGTTAGTTCGATGGTGAGAAAGAGAGAGATGTTGATTTTGTTTTGTTGAATGAAGAACAAGAATACTTGTTTGAAAAAGCTGTGTGTAAATTGGGATTGAAAAATTGCATATTTTGATCAGATTGAGAATGTGAAATTGGCATCAAACTCGACTTCATTGGCAACAAACTCAACTACCATTACGTAAGAGGCAAATGCGTAATAACAGGATACGACGGCTCACAATTCTCACTCATAGTTGACAACTTGACACACACTATCCACTCACTAGCTAAAATATTTTTTTTTTCAAGAGTCACGAGCTAAGAGCATTCATAATGAGATCGTTAAAAAAGTATGTTAAAATATATATTATATGGCAAGAAGTTAAGACATTGTTTTTTTCGAACTCTGCTATGTGTTCTTTTTGTGATTTTTTAGCTGCCGTTGGGTAACACGTACGTTTTTAATTTTTTGTTTATATTTATAAAAATTTAAAAAATTTAAATAAAAACTTGTTTGGTAAAATTTATTATTTATAAATCAGTGGTCTTAGTTTATAAATTTGGCCAAAAAATGAAAACACAAAAAATGTGTTTACATTTTGAGTTTTCAATTTTTTTTTTTTATCACCCAACATTAGCCACCACCCGCCACCATTTTTCACCTAGCCAGTAGTGATTTTTTTTTTTTTTTGCCCCTATTTGAGTAGATTGACCCATTGGTGGATGGTCGGCCACCATTAGTGGCTTTCTGACAAACTAAAGAGAGAAGAGTATTAATAAGTATAATTTACCCTTAAACTATTACGTGGTGAAATTCTTGTCTTAAGCAAATCTAAATTATACATTCAATATTCTATGTAATTTTCATAGTGCGAATTTTGTGTACATAGTATTGTTAAATTTTATGTTTATCTGTCTCAATATAATCTTAATTATTAGATCAACTTTTAAAACTGATTTGTTTGAAAAATTATGTGTGACTCAATGATTAAGAAAAGAAACTTCAATAAATATTTTTAAGCCAAAGATACAATGTTGACATATTAGCAAAAGAGATTATCATTAATAGTTGATTAGTGCTTTCTCATAAAATTCAATTCCTACCCTCTTCCTTCAAAATCAAATGGTATGGTACAATCATTTGAGGTAAGCTGAAGTTGAGGAATGAGAGATTCGAGAAGATGAAATTTTTAGGCTCTATACTGTTGTCCAATTATATTAATATATATATATATATATATAATGTCCAACATCTAAAATGTGCAATGTAAATAAATTTAGTTTAGTGAGAATTAGACTTGAACTGTATTTGATTTATATATTTTAAAGTTTGAATATTTTTTTAATATATCATTGATTACTTGAAGAGTAGAGTACGGCTTCACACACTAAATACCTGCCACCACCACCCGCCACCGCCACCACCACCACTACCCACTCGCTACCACCCACCACCCGTCACCGTCACCTACCCACCCACCACCACCGCCCGCCACCACCAGCTACCCACCACCCACCGTCACCACTTTCCACCACCGTCTTCCACCGCCACTTGTCACCACTTGCCATTTCACACTCTTTTTTATATTTTTAAAATTTTTTAATCATTTTGTCAATTACCAAATGTGTTTGTAGTTTATGTTTTTCTAAAAATAAACAAAAACCAGTTTATAAAATTTTTGTAAATATAAACTGAAAACGTAAACGTTACCAAACACACCCTTATTTTTTTAAGTTGGTTTTAATTTTTTTTAAATTAAGTTTTGTACTTTTTTTTATTTTTAGTGAATATTTTTAAAATTTTAAGTAATTGTTTTTTACTTTTTAAATGCACCTTACCTAAATGTATCTAAAAAGTAAAATATATGTAAAAAAATAATTTACAAAATCAATAAATACACATAAATACGAAAATATGCTGAATTTTCTTTTTCTTTTTCTTTTCTTTTCTTTTTTTTTTTTTTGTATTTTGGATATTTAGTAAATTTTTAAAAGATTTTTTTTCACATATATTATATTTTTAGTTGTATTTATGTTAAGTGTATTTAAAAAATAAAAAATTACTTAAAATATTTAAAAAATTCAGTAAAAATAAAAAAATACAAAAAATAAAATATAATTTTTTAAAAGATGAATCCAGAAAATTGAAATCAAATAAGGTGTATATGTTTATGATGTCTTTTTAATTTTCTTATAAAAAAATATGTAAAAAGTAAAGTGAATAGAAAAGAATCTTTTAACTTTTGAATATTTGTTGATTTTTTATATTTTTAATAATTTTTTGACTTTTAAATGTGAACTTGCCAAATTAGGCTTAAAAGTCTCGTTTGGATAGGGTTTTTGACTTTTTTTATTTTTTGTGAGAGAAAAAATAAAATGATTATGATTTGAATATGATATTTTATTTTATTGGGCTAAAAAGCCTGTTTTTTTCTTTTTGTAACTAAAATAGCTAAAAAATCAAAAAATTGGCATGCCAAACAAAAGCTTAAATTCTACAAATAATCAATTAAATAAGATAAATTACACTTTGACCATTTTATGTTTGGCTATTTTTTACTTCACCTAAAATTTGTTTTTTTTCACTTTACCTCTTCCTATTTTAAGTTTTTCTTAATTTATTTTTAGGCCTCATTTATTTAGCGGATTAGGTTTGATGGGATAAAGCACTCGTTTGGGGAGTTAGGTTCGGTTGGGTTGGGACTAAAATAGTTACAAAAAAATAAAATAGAGTTTTTAGCCCCAGGATAAAAAAATGTCACATCGAGACCATAATTATTTCATTTTTTCTCTCACAAAAGTCAAAAAAAGTCAAAAAATAATCCCAAATGAGACTTTTTAACCCCAGGCTAAAATAGTCAAAAAAACTAAAAAGTCAACCCACATCCCAAACGAACTAATACAGTGAGATTGAGTGATGAAATTATTAGGCCTCTTTTGGGAACAAAGTAAAAATATGCTTTTTGACTTTTAACTTATTTTGGGTCACATCTCCTCCTTACTTTTTTATATGTTTCTTTCAAAAAAAAAAAATTTAAAAGTTCAAAAACTAGTTTTAACCAACTTCTCAAAACAACCCTTAATGTGATGGTATTAGGTTGGAAATATAAAATAAAGTATATTTGTTTGTGCACTAGTGTGATGATATTAGTTACTTAATATTAAATATGTAAATTATGTAAAAGCCCTTGTCACGTAGAAGATATTTTGTTGATTTTGTACAATGATAAGCAAGATGGTCTTTTTGCCAACAATTCATGGGAGTGGACTAATAATCTCACCCCTTAATCTACCATGGGAGGGGATTGATACTCCCATACCACTTCTCTATAAATTAAAATAAACCTGCTATAGCCTTATGGGTTACTAATCAAATTCCCTCTCTCAAACCTCTAATCAAACATGAGCTTAAAGTTAGCTTCTGTTCAGAGTAGATAAAAAAAAATATTGCGTTAACTGTCACATTGTTCTGTTAAAAAAATTCTCACATAATATAAAAAGTATATTATTATATTAAAGATTCAATTAGTATTAGATACGTAAGTGTGGGGATATATTTTCTGAGTACCAACACGTGGCAAGGTGATGCCGACGTGTCAGCCAAGGTGCCACGTGTCCTGGTCGTGACGCCGAGACCGAGGTTATCTCCGAAGATATCGAAATCCGAAATAAGAGGATAAAAGATAAGGGACAAGAGTCTTGGAATAAAGAGGAGACTTAGTTAAGATGAGGATAAAACTCTTTGGGAGTTTATCTTTATCTCTTGAAGAGTCCAAAGTAAGTACTGAGTTGGAGTCCATTGAAATCAGGGTTCTAGTGGGACTAGGATTAAATAAACTATAAAAGAGAGGCACCCCCGTGGGTCCAAGGTACGCAATTTCATACTTTGAACAGTAAGTTTAGCACTTGATTATCTTTGAGAGATATACTGACTTGATCGTCGGAGTGCCCCCAGGTGGAAGAGCCATCACCGGAGCCTTTTCTTTCTGTTACAAGTTAGCTGAAGCCATCTATTCTGCCGGTGCTCTCTAGCTGATTACTAAGCGGGCAGTGCGATCAGAAAATTACTCACACAATTTGGCGCCGTCTGTGGGAACGAAAGGAGAATAGATGGCCAGTAACGGACAGAGGGAAAACCTTGGGGTCGACACTCCTGCTGGGAGTGGCAGACCAATCGACCTTGACGTTGAAGGAGACAACCACAATGCAGAAACTCATGACCAGGACCACGGAGAGAAAGACATCGGCCAGGAGGGCGACACCTCGAAGAGAACAGACCAAAGCAAGTACTATAACGAAGATAACCTTCAGGTATGGAAGGATAGGTGCCTACGGAGGGATGAGGAAGTAAAAGAATTGGCAAACAAGTTGGCAGACCTACAGTCGGTCATCAACTTCATGATGCAAAACAATGTCATGCAGCCACCATACCCGCTGCAGGATACGCCGATGCCAGCAACTAATACCCAGAAGGGAGGAAGAAGAACAATCCCCGAAGTCTCCCAGCACACCAGGAGCAGAAGGCACTCTCACCGACCTTCCAGGGAAGTCGGACGAGAGGAGCCGAGACGAGAGGAGTCCCGAAGAACATATCACACGAAGGACCCAAAGCCCAAAGAACATCGGTATGTTCAAGGACAGGCGCTCTGCTTTGACACAACCCATGGAGAAAGATCAAAACGAGCCCACTACGAGGCTGAAAGTAGTGTGCCGAAGAGATTGAAGTCCAGAGATAGCCGAGCTCCAGGGAGGAGCAAAGAAGACTTGAGAGATTACCTCAAGAGGAAGCAACAGAATGCTGAAGCCGAGGTAACTGCCGAGGTAACTTCCCCGGTTAAGCCGAAGACACCATTCTCGGTGAAACTGGACAAATTTGAAGCACCAAAGAGATTCAGTATACCGAGGTTCCAAATATATGATGGTAAGTCAGATCCTAACTTTCACATTGGACTATACCTGAATTCAATGGCATTATATAGTGGGAACGAGCCGTTGCTCTGCAAAGTATTCCCCTCATCCTTCGGGGAAATTGCATCAGATTGGTTCCATAAACTACCGAAGGGAAGCGTAAAGACTTGGGAAGGCCTGGCCGAGATGTTTGTGGCCAGGTTTGTGACAAATAAACTACAGTCCTTGAGGGTTGACGCACTGATGGCTTTAAAAATCACCAAGGATGAAGGCCTTAGGGCCTACGCAAAAAGGTACTACGAGGTGTTCAATCGAATACCCGAATGCAACCAAGAGGTGGCAGTCGTCTCTTTCAAGAACGGCCTGAAAGATGACTGCCCACTACGAAAGTCTTTGGCAAAGACATTGCCAAAAAGCATGGAAGAACTTATGGTGAGAATCGAGAAGTACGCCAGAGCCAAGGAGGATATGTCGAGAAATAAAGAAACAAAGCAGGAGAAAGGAAACGGCTCGCCGAAGCGAAACCGAGGTAACAATGGACCAACCAAACAAGAAACAGAATTGAGGGCTAAACAAACAGTAACGACTGTGTTCCGAATCCCTGTCCACAAAGTCCTGGAGCAAATACAAAACCAACCCTACTTCAGAGCACCAGGGGAATTTATGGGAAGAAACATTGGTAGGCGTTGTGCTTACCACAATGAAGAAGGGCACCCAACTCAGGGTTGCAGAGCCCTAAAAGCACACTTAGAAGATGTGGTGAGGCAAGGCCATCTCAGGGACCTTGTTGATGAGGCCAGGACAAGAGAAGAACAGGCAAGATTGCCTCAAGCACCAGCAGCTCCGCCTCCCCCAGCACAGCAATCACAGGCAGGAGGACCACGGGTGGTTAATGTAATTCACTCAAAGGTGAACGAAAACGACATACGTGGAGAGACCCAGAACGTAAAACACCTACTACACGTGAACCAGGTCGGCCATAAACGATCTCGGCCTGAAGAATGCCAGGGACCAACGGTAGCCTTTACTGAAGCCGACCTAGAGATGGTCCAGCACCCGCACAATGATGCCTTGGTAATATCCCTCCAGGTTGGGGAGTGCCAAATGAAACGCATCTTGATTGATCAAGGCAGCTCTTGTGACATCATGTATGTTAGATGTTACAAGGAACTAGGCCTTCATCCTGATGACTTGGAGCAATCCAACGGCCCGATGATCGGCTTCAATGGAACGTCGACGTGGCCCCTGGGCGCAACAAGCTTGGAAGTACAAGCCGGCACTAAGAAGATCAAGACAAAATTTGTGGTGATTGACATGCCCTCACCATACAACATCATCTTGGGAAGGCCATGGTTGCATGCAATGGGGGCAGTTCCCTCAATATTGCATCAACTACTACGGTTCCCAACAGAGCATGGGATTGAAGAAGTCAGAGGAGATCAACTGCAGGCAAAGAATTGCTCCATGGCAGCAATAAAATCCACATGCAACATTCGAAAGCCAGAGAAGGCAGAGATTGAAGACGAGGACATAAAGGTCCTAGATGATGTCGGCAAGGAGCCAGCCGAGAAAAGTGAAAAAGCACTGAAGAAAGTCCTCATCTAGGAGGATGATGAAAAACGCTTCTTTCTTATCGGCTTAGGCTTAGCCAACGAAGAAGAAAGAGAACTGGAAACTTTTCTAAGAGCAAACATAGAGGTGTTTTCTTGGACACCTTACGAAATGCCTAGCATTGACCCCAAGGTCACTTGCCACAAACTGAATGTCGACAGGTCGGCAAAACCTGTAATTCAACGAGCTAGAAGACCGACGTTAATGCACGTCGAAGCAGTAGAGGAAGAAGTAGACAGACTTCTGGAGGCCAGGGCCATCCAAGAAGTTCACTACCCGACATGGCTATCCAACACAGTAGTAGTGAAAAAGAAGAACGATAAGTGGAGGGTCTGTGTAGACTTCACCAGCCTCAACAAAGTCTGCCCCAAAGACAGCTTCCCTCTGCCCAAGATTAACCAGCTAGTAGATGCTACTTCAGGGCATGGAAGAATGAGTTTTTTAGATGCCTACAGGGGGTACCACCAGATAGCCATGTACCCTCTAGACGAAGAGAAGACTGCGTTCATCACCCCAAAAAGCCTGTATTGTTACAAGGTAATGCCTTTTGGGTTGAAAAACGCGGGAGCAACTTACCAAAGGTTGGTAACCAAGATGTTTAAACACCTGATTAGCTAAACAGTAGAGGTCTACATCGATGACATGGTCGTGAAAACCAAGGAACCTAAGTGTCATCTTGCCGACCTAAAAGAGGTCTTTGATATACTCAAAACATACCGGCTCCGACTCAACGCATCGAAGTGCGCATTTGGGGTTGGATCAGGTAAGTTTCTGGGGTACCTGGTAACAAGAAAGGGCATTGAGACCAGCCCAGATCAAATCAAGGCCATCCTAGAGTTGAAGAGCCAAACATCGGCAAAACAGGTGCAGATGCTAACTGGAAGGGCCACAACCCTAAACAGGTTCATCAGCAGAAGCTCAGACAAATGCAAACCCTTCTTCAACCTAGTGAAGAAGGCCACGGACTTCCTATGGACTGAGGAATGTGAGGCCGCTTTGGCCGACCTAAAAAAATATCTGACCACGGCTCCAATCCTTTCAACACCTGAACCTGGAGAAAAACTGTTTTTGTATTTGGCAATTTCAGAACACGCAGTAAGTGCAGTGCTAATCCGAGAGGAAAATGGGGAGCAAAAGGCTGTTTATTATATAAGCAAAACCCTAGCCGATGTAGAAATAAGGTACCTACCACTAGAGAAACTAATGTTGGCCTTAATAATGGCTTCAAAGAAACTGAACCATTACTTTCAAGCGCACAAGATTATAGTGCTAACAGAGCACCCACTGAAGTCCTTATTACAACAAGGAGACTTAACTGGAAGAATAGCAAGATGGGCAGTGGCCTTGGGCCAGTATGACCTGGAGTTCAGACCGAGAACAGCAATTAAGGGACAAGTTTTGGCCGACTTCGTGGCGAAATTCACGCCAGAATCCATCGAACATTGGGCTCCGTTGAGCCAGGATGAACGATGTCCAAGCAAACAAGGAGAAGCCCAGCCAAAGCCAAAAGAACAAGGAAAGGAAAAACTCAGACCCTGCAGCATTTACATCGGTGACTCTTTTCGCCTGTTTGTCGATGGGAGCTCAAACCGACAAGGAGCGGGGGCAGGAGTAGTGTTAATATCTCCTGATGGGGAGATATTGGAACAGTCTATTTGATTAGGGTTCAAGGCCTCAAACAATGAGGCAAAATACGAAGTATTGATTGCAGGACTAAAGCTAGCAGTGGCGGCAGAAGTAGATGAGGTAATAATTTTCTGTGATTCATAACTTATAGTGAATCAGACAACAGGAGAGTTTGTAACACGAGATGAAAGAATGTCGGCATACGCAAAGGAAGTCATCAGGCTGCAACCTTGTTTCGTAACTGCTGACTTCTTCAAGTCAGCCGAGATGATAACAACCACGCCGACGCATTGGCCAACTTGGCAAGTTCAATTCAAACTGGAAAAACAAGGACAATAATGATTGACTATTTGTCAAGCCCGAGCATAAAACAGCCGATCACAGAACAAGAAGCAATATGCGTGGACTTGGGACCAAGCTGGATGGATGCAATTATTGCATTCCTGAAAGAGAGAAAGCTGCCAGAAGACCATAAGGAAGCACACAAAGTCAGATTGAAGTCGGCAAGATTCAATCTGACAGCGGACGGACATCTCTACAGAAGGTCCTTCACTGGACCCCTTTTAAGGTGCGTACACCATTTGCAAGTTGAAGATTTTCTATATGAAATTCATGAAGGGATTTGTGGAAGCCATGCTGGGGGCAGATCACTAGCTCACAGGGCCATTACCCAGGGGTATTGGTGGCCCTACATGCAAAAAGATGCAGAAGCCTATGTGAAGAAGTGTGAACAATGCCAGAGGTTTGCACCTTTGATACACCAGCCAGCTGTTGACCTAAACCCTGTATCCAGCCCTTGGCCATTTGCCCAATGGGGCATGGATCTCATTGGACAATTGCCCAAGCAACTGGACAAAGAAATTACTTGCTGGTAGCAACAGATTACTTCACAAAGTGGATAGAAGCAGAACCTCTTGCCAAAATCCGAGATGTGGATGTCAAGAACTTCATATGGAGAAACATCATCACAAGATTTGGCATTCCAAGAGCAATAGTTGCCGACAACGGAACGCAGTTTGACAGCAAACTCATCAAGAACTTCTGTGCCAAATTCAAGATAAAAAATTACTTTTCAACACCAAGTTTTTCCGAAAGCAACAGATAAGCAGAAGCATCCAACAAAGTAATCTTGGATGGGATAAAGAAGAGACTGCAGGCAGCAAAAGGAAAGTGGGCAGACGAGTTGCCCAATATACTCTGGGCATATCGGACTACGCCGAGAAGATCAACAGGGGAAACCCCATTTGCCATGGCTTACGGCACAGAAGCCGTCATCCCACTGGAGATCGGCATCCCAGGGATCAGAACCCAGGGAGTAGAGAATGGGACAAATGACATACTTCTAGCCTGAGATCTGGGTCTCTTAGAAGAAAGAAGGGAGAAAGCTGCAATTCAGCTCACAGCATACCAGCAGCAGCTTGCTAGAGCTTACAATAAGAAGGTCAATCCAAGAGAATTTCAGATCGGCGACCTAGTTCTGAGAAAAGTTGTTGGCAACAAAAATGACCCCAGAGAAGGCAAGCTTGGACCAAACTGGGAAGGACCCTACAGAATCACTTCGGTATTGGGCAATGGAGCATACCGGCTTGAAGACAAGGAGGGCAAAGCATTGCCAAGACCCTAGAACACTTGTAATTTAAAATTTTTCTATCATTAGATGTTCCTTGTTATTTTTTGCCAACATCATCAATAAAATCTTAGCAGAATTCTCCAAGACTTGTGAATTGATAAAAGATGCATATTGTTGTTTCTGAATAATGAGAACCCAAGTGAAACTCAGGTTCACATTGGGGGCAGAGAGAAGACAAAATTGTTTATCTTCACTTGTTGAAATTTGTAGCAATTTACAAGTCGAAGTTAAACCGAAGTAATGCTTAACGCTTGTTGAAATTTGTAGCAATTTACAAGTTGAAGTTAAGCCGAGATAATTGTTTATCTTTACTTGTTGAAATTTGTAGCAATTTACAAGTTAAAGTTAAACTGAAGTAATGCTTAACGCTTGTTGAAATTTGTAGCAATTTACAAGTTGAAGTTAAGCCGAGATTATTGTTTATCTTCACTTGTTGAAATTTGTAGCAATTTACAAGTTGAAGTTAAGCTGAGATAATTGTTTATCTTCACTTGTTGAAATTTGTAGCAATTTACAAGTTGAAGTTAAAACCAGAGACAAGAACTTGCCGAGATAGATAATCGGTTGGCATAACCGAGGTGTGTCACCCCGAGAAGGTTACACAAAAGAGGAAGAGTATACATAAACAAGATATTCTAAGTATAGAATCATGCAAAGACAAAAAAAAAAAAAAAAGACAAGAGTGCAAGCACTTAGAAAAGAAAAATTATATTCATTCACCAAGAAAAGGGCACATCGGCCATACAAAAAGCATACATTGTTCCAAAAGACAAAGAAACAACAAAATACAAGTAAGAAAAAGATAACAGCTAAGACTCCTCCCCACCAGTTGGTTGAGTTTGAAGATCAGATGATTGTTGAGAAGACATCTCGGCAGCCTTATCCGCCGCTATCTCGGCATCAATTTCTTGCAGAGTTTCTTCAACACTCTTGTCTGCAGAGGAGACGTCAACTGGTGCAATCTCGGGAACAGTTTCTATGGGAACCTCATCACCTTCCTCATCCTAAGTTAAGTCTAGGACTTGTTCATTTTGAGGAGGGGACTTGGCCCCATCAACATCTTTGGATTTTCTGACCAAAGCCTCATCCTCTTCCTCATCGGCATCCTCAGACTCAGATTCGCCGACGTCTTGACTTGAGGGTTGGGCTGGAGGGAATGGAAGAGGAATGGCATCAGCTTTCCTCAATGGAGAGTCCTCGGGGACATTGACTTTTTTCAGAAGGGACATCCAACCTAGGGTGAAACCCTTGTTGCATGCCTCCTTCACTTGTTGTTCGTAGGTATCAGTGACATCGGCCATGCCTTGGGCATAGGCCTTTTCGTCGGCATCTTTTATTTCGGCTTCTTTAGTGGCCAATGCCCCCTGAAGCTCCTTCTTGGCTTGGATCATTTTTTCCTCGGCTTCTCTCTTCTGAGACTCAGCCACTTTCTTGATAGCCTCAGCCTTATCTTCGGCATTATTTTGAGCTTTTATTGCAGCCTCGGCTTAGTTCTCCAATTTTTTCATCTTTGATTGAAGACCTTCGTTAGTCTTCTGAAGAGAAGAGAACTCCTTCTTCTTCTCGACAAGCCTCTACCGATTCTCAAAAGACTGCATAGAGAAAGAGTGGGCATGCTGGATGGCTTGAAAGAAAATAGAGGTATTAGAGAATACTCAAAGTATGAAAGAGGAAAATTACCAAATAGAAGACATTTACCTGAACGGAGTGCTGAAGCATTAGAGCATAGTTCTCATACTCACTATACTTGGCATTTCGCTCCAGATCGCCTGGAAGAAGCAAAGCGGTACTGAGTGCAACACCGACATTGATATCATCGGCACTATCACTTGCCATGACAGGCTTGTCTTCCAGAGTAATTGAGGGGACCCAGAGGGCATCGGGCTTTTTTGATCTCGAGGTTGTTGCAGAAGAAGACCTCGGCTTCTTGGATTTTGGGGACTCTGATGGCTAGGTCTCATAACGCCTCTTCCCAGCAGAAGGCTGAGATTTATCGCTCTCAGCCAACTTTGAGATCGGCAAGGTGTCTTCCGATTCAACCTGAGCTATCTTAGCCTTTGGTTGAGCCTTCTTTATTCTTTTTGGCTTCAGTGGAGGCTGGGTTTGTGTTGGCTGCTCATCAACAGATGATGGAATACTGGCCAGAAGATCTTTTGCAACGGTCTTAGGGCGACCCATCTCGGCGGTAAGGACAAGTCGTCGCCGACGTTTTTGTTCCGATATCGGGACCAAGTATGGAGCCGAGGTTGATGGCTGATCAGCTGGATCAGATGTTGATCCTTGATCTGTTCGTGATGTAGATACAGTCAATGGAGTTGTTGCAGAAGGTGGAGAGAGGCTTTTCTTCTTTCTCTTAGGGACGTCTGGCAAAGTTGATTTATATGATGAAATAAAGTTGAGAAGCAGGGGTGCTTTCCTTTTGTGGATTGGCAAGTCCAGAAGTGTCTTCAAATCCTTGCTGGGAACAAAGGATTGGCGAAAAATATTCGGTGGCTGACGAACAGCTGCAAGAAGAACAGACGTCAGAAACAGACAAAGTATTTAACACTTTGAAGAAAAACAGGTAAAGTTGAATAATGGGCTTTTACCCTTGCCCTCTAAAACTGAACGAGGAAGAGGGTAGAGATGGATGTCCTCGTCTGGAGCAAACTCCCAATTTCCAAAGGTAATGAGATAGTCATCTCTAGCCCCCTTGTTGGAGTTTGGGAGGTCGGCTACGATTTTGAATTCTGTGGACCTCGGCTTAAGGTAATAAATGTAGCCATTTTCTTTCAAATTAAGGGCACACATGGTATAGCAGTATTGGATATCGGCTAGGGTGATTCTAGCATTTTCTCGTTTCACTAAGGCTATGATACCAAAGATCACTCGATAGGAATTGATTGCCAGTTGCATGGGGTTCAACTTGTAGTAATGAAGAATCTCGCGAAAAAGGATGTTAAGTGGAAACCGGAGTCCACACTCGATAAAGGCAACCACAGGGAAGGGCATGGAGTTTTCTGTCGGCATGATGGAATCATCATCCCTAGCCAACCTCAAATTGACATCGGCTGGGATTTCAAACTCTTGCCTAAAAAATTCCAGCTTAGTGGGGGTGTTTACCCGATGTTCCCACATACCCATGATGTCGGGATAACTAAAGGTATTGGGCTTCAATGAGAAGATGGTTCAAATAAGGATATTGGGACCTCGGCAAAAAACCTAGGTTTTAGTTTTTGTAAAGATTTCTAAGGAATGTCTCAGTTTTGCCCTAAAATGTGGGTTCTATATTCAAATCCCAAAACTAAAACTATGAAGATGAAGATCAAAGGCACGGATCTGGAATAGATACAAAAAACAGAAAATAAATACGAAGTTCAGAATCAAAAACAGAGATGGACTATCAAGAACATGAAGAATACAAAGGGTTAAAGGCCAAGAACAGTGGCAAGGCGTGCAAGAAAAACTATGAACGGTACATGTATTTAGGGCATAAGCAAAAAGCGAAATCAACACATTCAGGTGTATTAATCGCAAATTAAAACTTTCAATAGATGCAGTAAAGGCAACAGGTAATGAAGAATATTAACAGAATTGAAAACGAAAGGAACAGTAGCTTACCAGAAAAAGGTGAAGTCGATATGAAAATTGCCGGAGTCAGACGACAGTTTCGGATGTAACCAGAACGACGAAAGGTTCACCAGAAAGACGAATGAAGACAAATGCAGAACTTGGAGCTTGAGCAATGGCGGATTCGAAAGAAAGAGTTTAAAGAGAGGAAAAGCAAGAGAAATCAGATGCAAAAGTGGAAAAATGAAGAAAGGGGTAAAGATTTTGTCAAAAATGAAAACGGCGGCAAAAAAGGTAATCAATACGCCTAGAAGAACGCATACGTTAGACGGCGCACGTGAGAAAGAGATGACTTACGGGCGCGTCACAGGTACGAACCAATGAGAAAGAAACGCATGGTTAAAAACGGTTGAATTATGGTGTATGACAGCTCATACGCGTGGAAGGGTTCTTGAAGTTCTTGTTCTTCAATAAAAGGATATCAGAAAATCGACGTACTGGAAAAACGGAATGATATAGGTTCCATCACCTCAGAATGCCAGAGGTAATAGAACCTAGGGGGCAGTTGTGGGGATATATTTTTTGAGTACCAACACGTGGCAAGGTGACACCGACGTGTCAGCCGAGGTGCCACGTGTCCTGGTCGTGACGCCGAGATGATCTCGGCGAGGCCGAGGTTATCTCCGAAGATATCGGAATCCAAAATAAGAGGATAAAAGATAAGGGACAAGAGCCCTGGGATAAAGAGGAGACTTAGTTAAGATGAGGATAAAACTCTTTGGGAGTTTATCTTTATCTCTTGAAGAGTCCAAAGTAAGTACTGAGTTGGAGTCCATAGAAGTCAGGCTTCTAGTGGGACTAGGATTAAATAAACTATAAAAAAGAGGCACCCCCGTGAGTCTAAGGTACGCAATTTCATACTTTGAACAGTAAGTTTAGCACTTGATTATCTTTGAGAGATATACTGACTTGATCGTCGGAGTGCCCCCGGGTGGAAGAGCCACCGCCGGAACCTTTTCTTTCTGCTACAGGTTAGCTGAAGCCATCTATTCTGCCAGTGCTCTCTAGCTGATTACTAAGCGGGCAGTGTGATCAGAAAATTACTTACACAGTAAGTTATATATAATATTTTTATAGTACGTGATTGTCAACGTATCATTTTTTTTAATCTAATTTTAGACATAAGTTAATTTTTTAAAAAATAAAACATAAAAAACAAAAATGGAAAAAAATAAAATTTAAGAGGTAAATTAAGAAAAACGGACCAAAAAAAAAAAACAGTAAAGTGTAATTTACGCATTAAATAATAATAAAATGGTGTGACTCTAAATACACTCCAAAATTAAGTTGGCCATTACTTTCAACGTAAAGTGTAATTTACGCATTAAATAATAATAAAATGGTGTGACTCTAAATACACTCCAAAATTAAGTTGGCCATTACTTTCAACATCGAAACCTTAATTTTAATTTTTTTTTTTTTGTTTTTTTATTGGTAGGACACCTAAAACCCTCAATTAGTCCCACTTTTATCAATTTTCCTCATCTCATCTGTGCCAGGAACCCTTTTCATCTCTGCGACGAATGAAAAACACCCACAAAAAACAAACTGATCTGAGAACGAATTAATAAAGGAACAAAGTTGATTATTCTTCTTCTTCTTCTAGAATTGTAAGAGGAGTTAAGTTTAAGCCCGCTAAATTAATTAGGCCCAATAATCTAAGGTTGATGGGCCCAAATTTATCGCAAGTCTAAGACTGGCGGGCCCAGATTTATCGCCATCAAACGGGCTGAATGGCTCTAAGCCTCGAAAGGGTTCGGATCCACGAACTTAGAGACTTACTCGGGCCCGGACTCGAAAGGGTATTAGGCAAGCCTAGAGATCCGAGGCACTCGGACTCGAAAGGGTTCTGATCCACGAACCTAGAGGTCCGAAATACTTAGCTTCGAACGGATTCAGACGCAATCTAGAAGTCGCTCCGTTAATGAGTCCCAGAACACTTGCGGGCTCGGAGCTTTCCGGGATCTACGCACCAGAACCATGGGCGTAATGGAGTTCGAACAAAGGACCCGATCCCGAGGACGGTGAGTGGAGACAAATTCACTCTTCGGTTAAACTAGCCTATACCCGGGTCGAGGTAGCACGACCCCGGGGGGTCCATGAGACTCGGCAATATTTTGCGGCAGGACGTCCTCTGGGACTACCCCTGACCCTTTGGGATGATTGGAGATCATTGGTTAGGTGTGGCTAAGAAGAAGGGTTCGCTGAGGGATTGATCTCCTCTTCGGGATTTTCTCATCCTCGGAGAAGTCACCTCCTCGGAGAAATCACCTCCTCGGAGAGGTCACCTCCTCGGACAAGGTGGTTAGAGAGAATATCCCCCATGTGCCTTGCACATGGGCTCCATCCTACATCATGAGGTGCCTATAAATAACACCCATCCATAGCTTTACAAGGGATGGATTTTGGAGATTTTTAACTCTTGGGAAAGAACTAATTTCCCTTCTCCATTATCAACCTTGAGAGTGAAAGTGGGAGATCCATGGGAGAGCCTTGCCATTATTCTATTCTCTAGCTATTTTGCCTTCTTCTTCACCCAATTTCTTATCTCCATCATCTCCTTTGTTGTTGTGTTCCTAAGTTGAGATTATTGAAGAATCTAAGCCTCTCATCATATTCTAGAGAATTCGAAGTTGTTCTTCAAGGATCTTCGAAGATCTTCGAATTTTCTAACTCTTTTCTTGAACCCTCTCCTACAAGAATAATGTAGGAAAATCTTAGAAAAGTGATCCAAGACTACAATTTGACATAGAGGATACAAAAGGACGGGGACAGAGAGGAAAAGCATCGCGATTCCCATTGAAATGCCGGTGAGAGAATGAAAAGAGGCTGAAGAGCCTCCTCAGCAGATCATTTAACGCTGTGTTTGGTTAGGGAATTTGAAAAGGAATTTGAAAACAAAAAAGAGAAAAGGTGTGTGAAATTAGGTGAAATATAAATATGTTTTATTCACATTTCAGCTACCTTTTGCATTTCTCTTTCCAAATTCCTGCTCAAATTTCTAATCAAACATATCATAAAATTTTATTCAAAAATATTATTAAAAAATTTATTTATTGTTTTAGAAATCATTTTTTCATCTACTTCTCCTAATAAATTTCTTATTCTTTTTTATTATAATAAAATATTATTTTTCATTATTTTATATTTTATATTTTGGGGGATGGAGATGCTCAAAAACCAATGATGGTTTAATAAAAAATAATTTTATATTTTGGGGGGTGAACAATTGTTCACATTTGGAGAGCAGCCGTAACAGTTCTTATAATAGGGAATTGCTTTAGAAAAGCTGATGAGGTTGATTTTATAAAAAAAGACTCCCTAAAATACATAAGGAATGAATTTAGGAGATCCAATGAGGATGCTCTAAGTAAGCTTTGGGTTTACAAGATTCAAACCACTACCTATTATGAGAAAATCAAATTGTTTAGTTCATAAACTATGAAATCTTTAACACTGTGTTTAATTGAGAAATTTGAGAATAGACCGGGAAAGAAAAAGAGAAATGATAGGTGAAATGTTAATAAAATATATCTCTATTTCACTTAATTTTGCACATATTTTTTCTTTTTTTTTTAAATTTCTTTCTAAATTTCTTCCTAAATCTTCCAATTAAACATAATGTAAAAATAACAACTTGAATAAGATGAAAAAGAAGAAGAAAAGGAAAAAGTTGAAATAGTAAAGAGAATAAAGCAAAGGTTTTGCAACAGTAACAGGCATAAAAAATATAAAGAAAGAAATCGTAAAGGCCATGAAAAAGATGAGCCTGCAAAACAAAGACAAGAAGTAGTTATAGGGTTACAGTAGGAGGAGAAAAAAAAGAAACCACTCATAGCTGTGAAATGTGAGGGAAAATAACAGAGAAGGTCAGCTCTTAGGATTGATTGATCGATGAAACTACAAAAGAATTAATCACTCACATTTGATTGGATTGGTGGCCGGAGCTAGGAAAGAGATGAGTGGAGTTGGGGCTACACTACAGCCAGAGCAATGTGGTTGGTTGGGTTAGGGTTTTGGCCGGTTAGCCATTTAGGTCTTGTTTCGAAATATATTATTTTTTAATAATATTTTAATTTTTTATAAAAAAAATTTATAAAAAAAAAATGATGTGATAATTTATAGTGATTTTTTAATTTTTTTAACTAAAATACTTAATTTTTAAACTCAAAAATATTTAAAAAATAGGATGGTCCATCTAATTTTTTGCTGCTTAGAGCTACCTAAAGTGGGACATCCTATTTTAGAGCTGTAGTTTAACCATAGTTTAACTCAATTGATTTCTGTTTATGATCTGTATTTCTCGATCTTAAACCCAATTGCATCTCTTCCTTCATTATTTCTTGGGTAAATTACACTCACCTCCCTTGAGGTTTCTGATAAATACAAGAACATCCTCTATGATTTAAATAATTATATAAATCTCTTTTACTTTAATTGACATTGTCAATATTCTCCTATTCCGTCAAATTGGCATAAACAACGTTTGTTACATATACCAAATGACCTTATTACTCTTACTTTTAAGGACGGAAAAACGATAATACCCCTTATGGCCTAAATCCCTAAGGACATGTTTGTTTGGGTGGACATGAGCTTAAGATTGGACTAATAATCCAATAAAATTATTAATCCGATATTTGGTTAAACAATTGAAGTAGGGACTAATTATTTTAAACTTGATTATTTGTTAAGATAGAATACATAATCCAACGAATTCGTATTCCTAAGACTATTAATCATGAAAATACTAATCCAGTCCACCCAAACAAACATGGCCTAAATTCACTCTCAAGTTTGTAAGACAGTCGATTTTCTAAGAAGTAAAAGGCGTTTCATGTTGTTGTTGCAATGACTGATTCACAGGATCTACAACCTCATCTCCTCCACATCCCAGATCAGCACCTTCCACATTCGCCTGCTGTCAACCACTCTTATTCTGCATATTCGGAACTAAATTCTCACCACTACCACCATTACTGCTACTGGTGTTGCCATTATTATCATCCACTCCCACTACCTCCCTCTTAAATAGCTCCATCAACTGCCTCAACAAGACTTGATTTTGCTTCCCACAGCTCGGACTCTGCCTCTTTGAACCTATCTCCGAATACATCATTGCATTATTCCCACTTGGAACCATCAAATCTTGCAGCAACATAACACCCACAGCAAATTTATACATCCATGAATCGAAATTCATTCCACTTGAATCATGAAAACTCCAATTTGGAGTCGATTGCACAGGCAATGGCAATTGTAATTGCAATTGCGATTGAGGTTTCTTATCCTCCAAATCAACACCCCAAACTAAAGCGAGCTCGAGAGCAAAGGGAGATCCTGAGAGACCCTCGATAGGGTTGCGATCGTGTGAGGCGGAGACGGAGCAGTTGCCGTGGGCGTCCCAGTCGTGGTCGTTGCAGAGGAGGAGGTTATTGGTAGCGCAGCGAACGGAGTCGGGTTCGGAGCCACAGCTGTCACAGATCTGAGATCGAAAATGCTTACGAGAGAGAGTGTTGGCGGGGTGGACATGTTGGTCGTAGAACAAGCAACGCTTGGCGGAGTCTGCTCCGCAGTAGAGAACCGCAATCTGGTCATTGCAATAATCGCAAGGAACGCTCTCTCCAGTTCTCGATTAGGGGCTAACCATTTCTCTCTCTCTCTTTTTAAAAAAATTAACTTATGTCTAAAAATAGATAAAAAAAATGATACGTTGACAATCATGTACTATAAAAATATTATATATAACTTACGTATCTAATACTAATTGAATCTTTAATACAATAATATACTTTTTATATTATGTGAGAATTTTTTTAACAGAACTATGTCACAGTTAACGTGATATTTTTTTGAGCAATGGTAGAGGGCCCAAATTCTGTGGCTCAAATGTGGCTCAAATGGCCAAAACGACATCGTTTTGGCCATTTTGATGTTGTTTTGTACTCAAAACGACGTCGTTTTGGCCATTTGAGCCATATTTGAGCCACAGAATTTGGGCCCTCTACCATTGCTCAAAAAAATATCACGTTAACTGTGACATAGTTCTGTTAAAAAAATTCTCACATAATATAAAAAGTATATTATTGTATTAAAGATTCAATTAGTATTAGATACGTAAGTTATATATAATATTTTTATAGTACATGATTGTCAACGTATCATTTTTTTTATCTATTTTTAGACATAAGTTAATTTTTTTAAAAAATAAAAATGGAAAAAAATAAAATTTAAGAGGTAAAATAAAAAAAAGGGTCAAAAAAAAAAAAAAAAGTAAAGTGTAATTTACGCATTAAATAATAATAAAATGGTGTGACTCTAAATACACTCCAAAATTAAGTTGGCCATTACTTTCAACATCGAAACCTTAATTGTAATTTTTTTTTTTTAATTTATTTATTGGCAGGACACCTAAGACCCTCAATTAGTCCCACTTTTGTCAATTTTCCTCATCTCATCTGTGCCAGGAACCCTTTTCATCTCTGTGATGAAAGAAAAACACCCACAAAAAACAAACTGATCTGAGAACGAATTAATAAAGGAACAAAGTTGATTATTCTTCTTCTTCTTCTAGAATAATGTAGGAAAATCTTAGAAAAGTGATCCAAGACTACAATTTAACATAGAGGATACAAAAGGACGGGGACAGAGAGGAAAAGCATCGCGATTCCCATTGAAATGCCGGTGAGAGAATGAAAAGAGGTTTAAGAGCCTCCTCAGCAGATTATCTAACGCTGTGTTTGGTTAGGGAATTTAGAGAGAGATTTAAAAAAAAAAAGTATGTGAAATTATGTGAAATATAAATATGTTTTATTCACATTTCAGCTATCTTTTCCATTTCTCTTTTCAAATTCCTCCTTAAATTCTCTAACCAAATACATCATAAAATTTTATTCAAAAATATTATTAAAAAATTTATTTATTATTTTAGAAATCATTTTTTCATCTACTTCTCCTAATAAATTTCCTATTCTTTTTTATTATAATAAAATATTATTTTTCATTATTTTATATTTTATATTTTGGGGGATAGAGATGCTCAAAAACCAATGATGGTTTAATAAAAAAATAATTTTATATTTTTGAGGGGTGAACAATTGTTCATATTTGGGGAGCAACTGTAACAGTTCTTATAATAGGGAATTGCTTTAGAGGAGCTGATGAGGTTGATTTTATGAAGAAAGACTCCCTAAAATATATAAGGAATGAATTTAGGAGATCCAATGAGGATGCTCTAAGCTTTGGGTTTACAAGATTCAAACCACTACCTATTATGAGAAAATCAAATTGTTTAGTTCATAAACTATGAAATCCTTAACACTGTGTTTAATTGAGAAATTTGAAAATAGACTGGAAAAGAAAAAGAGAAATGATAGGTGAAATGTTAATAAAATATATCTCTATTTTACTTAATTTTACACATATTTTCTCTTTTTTTAAAAAAAATTTCTTCCTAAATCTTCCAATTAAACACAATGTAAAAATAACAACTTGAATAAGATGAAAAAGAAGAAGAAAAGGAAAAAGTTGAAATAGTAAAGAGAATAAAGCAAAGGTTTTGCAACAGTAACAGGCATACAAAAAGTAAAGAAAGGAATCGTAAAGGCCATGAAAAAGATGAGCCTGCAAAGCAAAGACAAGAAGTAGTTATAGGGTTACAGTAGGAGGAGAAGAAAAAAACAGAAACCACTCATAGCTGTGAATTGTGAGGGGAAATAACACAGGTGGTCAGCTCTTTGGATTTGATTGATCGATGAAACTACAAAAGAATTAATCACTCACATTTGATTGGATTGGTGGTCGGAGCTAGGAAAGAGATGAGTGGAGTTGGGGCTACACTACAGCCAGAGCAATGTGGTTGGTTGGGTTAGGGTTTTGGCCGGGTCAGCCATTTAGGTCTCATTTCGAAATATATTATTTTTTAATAATTTTTTAATTTTTCATAAAAAGTTTGGTTAAAAAAAATAATATAATAATTTATAGTGATTTTTTAATTTTTTTTTGACCAAAGTACTTAATTTTTAAACTCAAAAATATTTAAAAAATAGGATGGTCTATCTAATTTTTTGCTGCTTAGAGCTATCTAAAGTGGGACATCCTATTTTAGAGTTGTAGTTTAACCATAGTTTAACTCAATTGATTTCTGTTTATGATCTGTATTTCTCTCTTAAACCCAATTGCATCTCTTCCTTCATTATTTCTTTGGTAAATTACACTCACCTCCCTTAGGGTTTCTGACAAATACAAGAACATCCTCTATGATTTAAATAATTATATAAATCTCTTTTACTTTAATTGACATTGTCAATATTCTCCTATTCCGTCAAATTGGCATAAACAACGTTTGTTACATATACCAAATGACCTTATTACTCTTACTTTTAAGGACGGAAAAACGATAATACCCCTTATGGCCTAAATCCCTAAGGACATGTTTGTTTGGGTGGACATGAGCTTAAGATTGGACTAATAATCCAATAAAATTATTAATCCGATATTTGGTTAAACAATTGAAGTAGGGACTAATTATTTTAAACTTGATTATTTGTTAAGATAGAATACATAATCCAACGAATTCGTATTCCTAAGACTATTAATCATGAAAATACTAATCCAGTCCACCCAAACAAACATGGCCTAAATTCACTCTCAAGTTTGTAAGACAGTCGATTTTCTAAGAAGTAAAAGGCGTTTCATGTTGTTGTTGCAATGACTGATTCACAGGATCTACAACCTCATCTCCTCCACATCCCAGATCAGCACCTTCCACATTCGCCTGCTGTCAACCACTCTTATTCTGCATATTCGGAACTAAATTCTCACCACTACCACCATTACTGCTACTGGTGTTGCCATTATTATCATCCACTCCCACTACCTCCCTCTTAAATAGCTCCATCAACTGCCTCAACAAGACTTGATTTTGCTTCCCACAGCTCGGACTCTGCCTCTTTGAACCTATCTCCGAATACATCATTGCATTATTCCCACTTGGAACCATCAAATCTTGCAGCAACATAACACCCACAGCAAATTTATACATCCATGAATCGAAATTCATTCCACTTGAATCATGAAAACTCCAATTTTGAGTCGATTGCACAGGCAATGGCAATTGCAATTGCAATTGCGATTGAGGTTTCTTATCCTCCAAATCAACACCCCAAACTAAAGCGAGCTCGAGAGCAAAGGGAGATCCTGAGAGACCCTCGATAGGGTTGCGATCGTGTGAGGCGGAGACGGAGCAGTTGCCGTGGGCGTCCCAGTCGTGGTCGTTGCAGAGGAGGAGGTTATTGGTAGCGCAGCGAACGGAGTCGGGTTCGGAGCCACAGCTGTCACAGATCTGAGATCGAAAATGCTTACGAGAGAGAGTGTTGGCGGGGTGGACATGTTGGTCGTAGAACAAGCAACGCTTGGCGGAGTCTGCTCCGCAGTAGAGAACCGCAATCTGGTCATTGCAATAATCGCAAGGAACGCTCTCTCCAGTTCTCGATTAGGGGCTAACCATTTCTCTCTCTCTCTGAAAACCCTAACTGGGATGGGAGCTTCAAAACCCTAGAACTAAAATTGAAGAAATTGAAAGTACATACTAATTTTTGCACAAGCTTTTTTGTTTGTTTTTGTTAGTAATTGTTTTTTTTATTTTATAAATACTTAATGTGAATGTTAATGTGAATGGTAGCATATGTTGTGCTTGATTGTGCAGCTCTGTATTGTGTTTTATTTACTTTCAGTTATGTGTTGTGCCTGGTTATGAAGATGAAGAGCCCTAAAAGCATTACTGGCATTTTTTGGATTATCTTTAATGATATTAGCAGGTTCTGTTACTTGTGCTAACAGAAGTTACAAAATAAGAGGAATCTTGACAATGTTAGTTAAAACTGGAGAGATTTATGCAATTATTCAAATTATAGGAAAAGTTATTGTATTTGTCAAAAACTTCAGAAAAGGCGAGTGTAATTTACCCTTATTTCTTTCTCACCCTGAAGCCCTGATGGCCATCCATCCACCATTATCCATCCATCCACCATTATCACTGGCAATTTGCAGCCTACTACCAATATACCATAGCCAAATCATTTTTGTTTCGAAATTAATAAAAATAATTTGAGAAATTTAGTAAATCCATATCACCAAAGACTTCCGTAAATCCATCGCAATTAAGGATGGATCTAGGGAACTGACCGGTTATGTGACACTCCAAATTCTGATACATCAAGAATAAAAATAAATAAAGGAGATGAATATAAATTCGTATTAATTAAATTTTTATCTTAAATAATAAGTACAACTCTAGAAAACATAACCGTCAGTTCAAAAATAAATAAAATTTAGAATTATTCGAGTACAGGCAACAACGTCAAACGATAAACATAAAATACTTAGGTAGCTAGGAGACTAAGGCCCCGTAGGGTTATGGAGAGGGGATTGGGTTTGATAGTGAGGAGGAGATTGAGAATGGAGTGTTTGTTTTGAGAGATAGGGAGGGGATTAGTAATCCCTTGGTATTAGTAAAGAGGAGGAAGGGGGATTGGTAAGGAGAATGTAGAGATGGTATTAGAAAAATAGTGAAGGGATTAGAAATTTTTTTATTTTTTATATATTGAGAATTTTTTTTTAAACATAATGTCTAATATTTTTTTATATTTTTTTATTTGTTTTATTATTTTATATAAAAATAATTTAACAATTCCTCACTATCAATCCCCTCACTATTAATCCCCTTACTATCAATCTCTTCCATTCTATTTCCCAAAACAAACGGGGCCTAAGATGGTAAAAATTACACAATTCCAATCAAGATTTCAAATCAACTAAGACACCAGTATCATTAACTATATTTTCAGCTTTCATTTCTTTCTTGACATTGTTTAGAATTACTTATATTCTTCTATTTATTCTTATTGGTTACTTTCTTGTTTTATGTGCATATGATCAATTTGAGATAATCCAAACTGTTAAAAAAAATCATGAAACTTAATGGAATACAAAAGCATGAAATAAAATTTATGAATGAAAATCTCAAGAAACCACCTGACCTTTCAAATAAAGGTATGTCTAAATGAGTTAAATTTATTTTCCTATTCAATCGTATCTTGTACTTGTTCAGCATGAAATTAGATAAGGGATAGGGTGAATCCTACACAATTATTAAAGTTGGATTCATTCCCTCAATAATCTCCCACAATTATTAAAGTTGGATTCATTCCCTCAATAGTATATTAAAAAAAATCACAAAAATTATAGCAAAATAAATTATCATGTAATCTAAATTCATTCTAAGCTGATAGGGACCACGTCCAATTTTATTTTTTTTTTAATACTTTTCTATACACTCAACATTATTAAAAATTATTTTTATTCATGTACAATGAAATTAATTTGTATAATTCTAATTGAGAGGTTGACGGATCAATTCTTGTCAAAGATAAATTTGATAATTTCTCATAATGATTTCTTCTCAAAGATAAATTTGATTGCTTATTAGTCATTATGAAATTTCTTCGTACCTCGTGAATTTTGAACAGTCCCGTCCAAATCTAGGTTTTATACAAAAACCCTATTTTTTCAAATCAAAACATTTCACTATTCATCTTCTTTCTCTTGCCTTCTAAGCCTTCATTTCTCAATCACAGCACCTGCAATAACTTGTGCTCCTGTCTGGCATCTTCACCGTTTGGAACTTCATCCTCTTCTTTTAGACTGTAAGTGACTCAATCTCTCACTTTTTCTGTTTATTTCGTGAATATGTATAATATAGATGTATATACACATATATTTTCCAAAACACACTCTGTAGTTTTGCTCAAATGGGTAGGTACCACGAAAACTCAAAAACTAGACCCCCAACCAATAACCACCTTGGTTGAATCTTCAATGAATTTGGAATGCGATCCTTCCGATCGAGAATAGCACCATGACCGAACTAGGAGCCAGTTTGTGATAACCGCACACTCGATCGAACAAGCACACCTTACCTAACAACCGGGCTAAGATCCCCAATGCTTGTTAACCGGACTAAAAACTCACGTAATGATCGAGCTAAGCGTTTCAAACCGTTTTAGCCGTTCTAGAGTTTTTATTTTTCCTTCTTTTTAAGCCCGGTTTAGTTACCTGGGCATAAAACTTTTCATCTTCACTTTGCAGACTTTGACTAGGTTGGCCAGGCACACCTTTGCACGCTCAACCGAGATAATCAACGTCATCTCAACACCGAACTAGGACTCCGGGCTAAGTTATACACAATTTAAGTTATAAATGGGTAAATACCGGCTCCTAGTAAACTCACCAGGGGCCATTGCCAAATTCTGCAAGGACTAAAACGTCCCTGATGACGTCCACCTTTCACTAGCCGAGCTCGATACAACCCCATGGGGAAAACCGGGCTTCGTTTCCTTCACCGTCATATCCATTGTAGAGGTCAGACTCTGATTCCCTGTTCAGCCACTATTATGCGAATTCCTAAGGCAGACTAGAATATGCCCAACCCAACTTAGCACCAATTCTTGCAGAATAATAAATGGCATCGCCGAGCTAAATCGTCGGCTTGGCCTCAACCTCGGTTTAGCCGAGCTATTTCACTAATATTTACTTGGCCAGAATGAAGATGACTGGGTATACTATTTAAGAATAAGAAGACGCCGAGAGAAAATAATCAAAAACACACCGGACAAAGACGTAAATGACGATGAATTTTTCTGGGTCTCAGGCAACTTCGAAGACCAGGAAGCTCAAATACCGGGCTACCATATTAACTGGAATAAAGGAATAGCCGGTATGAATACCTCGGCTCAATTTGTACATTTTTTTTACCCTTGTTGTTTATAAGTTTATCACCATGCTCGCCGTTTGCCTTTTTCCTTATGCAGATTTAAACCAACTAAAGTCACAGTACCAATACCCCAACTTGGACGCTCTCCGCACCACGTTTCGATACCGCGATCGAGGCTGGGCCGAGCTACTTAACTTCGAGCCGACCTACAGATACAATAGAAGGAGGAAGACCAGGGTAACCGACTTTCTCCTTGAACCATCCCCTGAACCAGATCTCACTCTTCCTCAAATCAGGCTAATCCCACTAACAGAGGAACAAGAGATGGCTAAGAAAAGAGCAGTCAGAGCACTCATTACCGAAACAACTGCCCCAGCTGTCGGGGACCAAACCGAGGTACCACAGGCCGGACAAACACATGAGGCCGTGGTAGGCCTTCCAACAGCCCAAGCCTCGTCATCTCGACCCAGTAAGCGCGCTCGCACCTCTTCGACCGGGCCACATCTCGTCGATGAAGATGATACCGTGCTCCCTCAGTCTACACAACCAAACCCAGAACCCGCGCGTTCTGACCGGGCTAGCCTTTCAAAGTGGGAACCAAAAGTGACCTACAAGAACCGTGCCATAACAAACACGGATTTAGTGGTCGCTGAAAAAGACCATTCGCTCGCCTTCAACCTCGCCAAGAGTGTGTGCTTGCCAGTCGACATGGAGCATCACGACCATCTGACCGAGCTGAAGGCCATCCTCTCGGCAACAAAGTCGATGGTGCTGGTAAGTTTCTCTTCTTGTCTTTCTGATTTGTACATTTGTTTGTACGGTTTTAACCATAATTGTTATCTCTTCGTTTGCAGGCCATACAGAAGAATCATGTCACTCACAAGCGCGTGTTGAAGCTGTGTAAGACCACACAGCTGGCCGTGGCAGAGGCCAACGCTAAGACGGCCGAGCTAGAAGAATCCAGGGAGAAAATGGCTGAGTTTGAATCTGAAGTTTCCCGGCTCACTGGTCTGGTTAACTCGGCTGAGGCAGATAAGAAGAAGGCTCTGGCCGAGCGAAAAGACAAGTATTTGCGCGAGCTGGCCAAGCTAGAAAAAAAGAAAGATGCTGAGATTGCCGAGCTAAAGAAGAGCGCGGACGATGCGGAAGACTGCGGCTATAAGGAAGGGAAGGCCACCTACATCCTGCAGTGCGAAGCTGCCAAGGATATATTTTTCAAATGTGGGTGGAAGACAGCCATGGCGAAGCTCAGTTATGGCCAAGAGATCAAGGTCTTTCAGAACCCTCCTCCCCACTTTATCCCAAGCTACATGGCGGAGCATGCCAATGCTATTCAGCAAAAATTTCTTCAAGTTGGGGGGGAAGATGAGGCATCCCCAGAGCCCAACAACACCCCGGTTGTTACCAATGATTCTGGTCTCCAAACCGCACAGTCAGCTCGGGTGGAGCCCCTGGTGCCCAGTACGGTTGAAGATGTGACCGACCTTCCTGCTGGAACTGGGCTACGAAATGATGAAACTCGAGTTGACCTGGACGCAGACCTGCATGATCTTTTTGCTTGATTTTGTATTTTTCTTCTTTTGATATCTATTCTGAAAACATTTTGTCTGTCTTTTTGTTCGGTTTATTTCATACCTGTATTTACTTTTCAACTCTAATTTGTATGAATTTTTTAACATTTTCTGGCCAAGATACTTATCTCGGTCTTGGAGCCTTGTAATCTGTTTGGTCATACCTGCCAAGTCTCTTCAGCCTAGATCCTTATCTTAGTTGGAGAGAACTCAAAGTTGGTTATTCCAGCCAACCTCTCTTTAGCTTAGATCCTTATCTCGGCTGAGGAGAACTCAAAGTTGGTTTTTCCAGCCAACCTCTTTTCAGTCTAGATCCTTATCTCGGCTGAAGAGTACTCAAAGTTGGATCTTCTAGCCAACCTCTCTTCAGCCTAGATCCTTATCTCGGCTGAAGAGTACTCAAAGTTGGATCTTCCAGCCAACCTCTCTTTAGCCTAAATCCTTATCTTGGCTAAAGAGTACTCGAAGTTGGTTATTCCTGCCAACCACTCTTTAGCCTAGATCCTTTTCTCGGCTAAAGAGTACTCGAAGTTGGTTATTCCTGCCAACCACTCTTCAGCCTAGATCCTAATCTCGGCTGGAGTGTACTCAAAGTTGGTTATTCTTGCCAACCTATCTTCAGCGTAGATCCTTATCCAAGCTGAAGAGTACTAAAAGTTGGTTATTCCAACCAACCTCTCTGCAGCCTAGATCCTTATCCCGGCTAAAAAGTACTCAAAGTTGGTTATTCCTGCCAACCTCTCTTCAGCCTAAATCCTTATCCTGGCTGAAGAGTACTCAAAGTTGGTTATTCTTGCCAACCTCTCTTCAGCCTAGATCCTTATCCTGGCTAAAGAGTACTCAAATTTGGTTATTCCAGCCAACCTCTCTTCAGCCTAGATCCTTATCCCGGCTGAAGAGTACTCAAAGTTGGTTATTCCTGCCAACCTCTCTTTTGTTGCCCTTAGCTAATACTGTCTAAGAACAAATTAGAGAAAGAAAAATTACAAGTATGTAAAGGAAAGGTTAAAATAAAATAGTTTGAGATTGGCAGTGCTCCATAGCCTGGGTACAGCCTTACTGTCTCCATATTCCAAGTGATATGCCCATTTTCCTGCTAAACCAACCACTTTGTATGGTTCTTCCCAATTAGGCCCTAACTTACCATCTCCGGGTACCAGAGTGTTTCGCATTACTTTACGCAACACCCAATCTCCAATCTTGAACTGCCTCAGATGTACCGTCTTGTTATATTTTCTGGATAACTTTTGCTGGTACGAGGCAATGTGAATCAGTGCTTTTTCTCTTCTCTCTTCTCCTAGGTCAAGTTCCAAGGTTATGGCTTCTCCATTCAAGTCTAGGTCAAAAATTTCACTTCTAATGGTAGGGAGGCCTACTTCCAGTGGGATTACTGCCTCCATGCTATAGGCCAAAGAAAAAGGCGTTTCACCAGTTGACCACCAAGGTGTGGTGCGGTAAGCCCATAGAACATGAGGAAGCTCCTCAGCCCACTTGCCTTTTGCTCTTTCTAATCTTTTCTTCAAACCATCCAAGACAACTTTGTTTGATGCTTCTGCCTGACCATTTGCTTGAGGGTATGCTAGTGTAGAGTTGTAGAATTTTATCTTATATTCCTCGTAGAAGCCCCTGAAGATCTTGCCGTTGAACTAAGTGCCATTATCGAATATCAGAGCCTTTGGTATGCCGTTTCGGGTTATGATATTCTACCAGACGAACTTCTTAACATCTTTCTCCTTTATTGATGCGAGTGCTTCAGCCTCTACCCACTTCGTGAAGTAATCCATTGCTGCGAGAAAGAACTTTCTGTTACCGGATGCTGTTGGAAGTGGTCTTACTATGTCCAAGCCCCACATCGTAAAGGGCCATGGGCTAGTTAATAGTAGAAGCTCTCTGGTTGGTTAATGTATTTGGTGTGTGAACTTCTGATATTTCTCGCACTTCTTGACATACTTCTCTGAATTTGCTTGCATGTAAGGCCACCAATATCCTTGTGAAATTGCTCTGTAAGCCAATGATTTTCTCCCTTGGTGGCTTCCGCATACGCCTTCGTATATCTCGAACAAGAATGCCTCGACCT
The DNA here is from genome assembly GCF_004153795.1 of Camellia sinensis. Lineage (NCBI taxonomy): Eukaryota > Viridiplantae > Streptophyta > Magnoliopsida > Ericales > Theaceae > Camellia > Camellia sinensis. Next base: position 3,245,884 of record NW_021024804.1, read on the forward strand.
TGCTAGGATGGACACATTTCAAGTAAGGTCCTGTGAAGGATTTTTTGTATAACGCCAATGATGGAGAGAGCCAAAATCGCTGCGACTTTGCTCTAATCTTGTTGGCCTCTTTCTTCTCTTCAGGTAAGATACTGTCTTTTAAGAATACAATAATGAGATCCATCCATGAAGGGCCTAGTTCGGCACAACATACCTCTTTTACTTCGGGTTCTTCAATACTTGGTCTGGGTAAGAAGTCAATCAGTAATGAATGTGGGATACATGTGTTTGCCATGGAGGCAAAACTTGGCAGTTCGTCTGCTCTGCTGTTTTCGTCTTGGCTGATCTGTTCTATTCGCATTACTTCGAACTTCATGATCTCCTTTCTGAACTCTTGGTACTTAGTCATCCTTTCATCTTTTGCCTCGTAGTCACTTGAAATCTGGTTTACTACCAGCTGGGAGTCACTGTAAACCATTAGCTCAGTGGCCTTCATGAAGAGTGTTGATTTTAGGCCTGCTAGAAGTGCTTCGTACTCTACTTCATTGTTTGATGCTGGGAAGACAAGGTTGACTGCTTGTTCCACTATCAAGCCATCTGGTGAGATGAGGACTATGCCAAGTCCTGCATTGTGCCTATTGGATGCTCCATCCACGAAGAGCTTCCACATCTCTCTAACGAATAGCTTCCAGCAAGTGGAGGGGTTGAATGATGTCTTGGGGTCATGAGTGTTGCTGATGTTTTCTTCCAAGTCTATGCCTACCGGTGGGGTTTGCTCTTCACTATCTGACTATACCAAGTTTTTACTTGTTGATGGGTCTTTGCCAGGTATAGCACTGTTTGCCTCTTCCTCTCTTTCTTCAATTCGGTATGACTTGGAATGTGGCTGGGCGTCTTGTTTGGGGGGCTGTGCAATTCCTATGGCACTTTCCATCCCCTTTTCGGTTGTATCAGTTAAGTCAACTAAGCAGATGCGATGGCTTCCTGGTGTGAACTCAGCCACAAAGTCTGCCAGAACTTAGGCTTTTATTGCGGTTCTAGGTTAAAACTTGATGTCGAACTGTCCTAACTCCACCGCCCATTTCAAGATTCGTCCAGAAAAGTCCGCCCTCTCAAACAAAGCTTTTAAGGGAAAAGCTGTCAGGACGATTATGGTGTGGGCGTGGAAGTAATGTGATAACTTCCTTGAGGCCATCATCAAAGCTAAGGCCAGTTTTTCCAATGGTAGGTACCTGGTTTCTACCCCCAGTAAGGTCTTGCTAACATAAAAGATAGGCAGGTGTTGGATTCCTTCTGCTCTGACCAACACTGCACTGATTGCATGCTGTGAAACTACTAAGTACAAAAAGAGTTCTTCTCTAGGTACTGGGGTTACTAGTAATGGAGGATAAGTCATGTAGTTTTTCAGGCTCTCTAGGGCGTGATCACATTCTTCGTCCCACTCAAATTTGGCTTTCAACGCTTGGAAGGATGGTCGACATCTGTTTGATGACCGACTTATGAACCGGTTGAGTGCGGCAGCTAAGCCAGAGAGATGCTGCACCTCTTTTACTATGTTGGGCCTCTCTAGATCCTGGATTGTTTTGATCTGAGAGGGGTCTGCTTCTATACCTCGGTTGGTCACCAAGAAGCCTAGGAATTTGCCTGATCCTACGCCGAATGCACACTTAGACACATTTAGACGCAACTTGTTCTTCTTTAGTATTTGGAACATTTCGTCTAGGTCCCTGAGATGGTCTTTCTCATCCTTGTTTTTGACCACCATGTCATCTATGTAAGCCTCCATTGTTTTGCCTAACAATGGTTCAAACATTTTGGTGACCATCTATTGGAATGTGGCCCCTGCATTTTTTAGGCCAAAGGGCATGACCTTATAACAATACAATTCTCTGGGCATTGTAAAAGATGTGACCTCCTAGTCAGGCTCATATATAGCGATCTGATGGCAACCTCTATACACATTAAGGAAGCCAAGTCGATTGTGCCCTGCCGTCAAGTCTACTAGTTAGTCTATCCTGGATAAGGGAAAGTTATCCTTTGGACATGCCTTGTTGACTGTTTTGTAGTCCACGCAAACACGCCATTTTCTATTCTTCTTTGGCACTATTACAGTATTGGATATCCACCTGGGATAGTGCACTTCTCTGATGGCTCCTGCCTCCAGCAAGTTTCCCACTTCCTCCGCCACTATCTCCGCGTGGTGGAGTGCTGATCTGCGAGTGTGCTGTATGATTGGTTTGGCGTTTGGGTGGATATTAAGTTGGTGGCAGATGAAGTTAGGGTCTATGCTAGGCATGTCATATGGTGTCCAGGCAAACACTTCGATATTTGAAATTAAGAATTCCATTAACTCAGTTCTCTCAGTGCTGGACAAAGATGAGCCTAGCAAATATAACCTTTCTGGGTTCTTTTCATCTACCTTTACCACAACCAAGTCCTCCACTGCTTTCTGTTCTGCTGCCTTGCCAACATCCGCAAATAGTTCATTGCTCTCTGGCTTTTCTACCATCTGTGTAGATCCTTTTGCAGCCCGGCTGCCGTTTACTGTGATGAAGCACTGTTTTGACATGATTTGGTCTCCCAAGACCTCTTCAATTACTCCGACTTTGTTGGGGAACCATAGTGCTTGATGGTAGGTTGACGCTACCGATCGCATGGCGTGCAGCCATGTTCTTCCCAGGATTATGTTGTAAGTGGAAGGGACTTTCAATACCCAGAATTCCACTTGTTTAGTCATGGTCCCAGCTTTGACTGGGAGGATTATCTTGCCTACTGGCCATTCTGGCATTGAGTTAAAGCCAACCAGGGGGGATGTTGCAGGGGCCAAGTCTTTGTCCTCTAGCTTCAGTTGTTTGAAGGTTTCATAATACATTATTTCGCACGAACTTCCTTGGTCAATCAGGATTCGCTTGACGTCGAAGTTCTTGACGCGCAAAGTTACTACCAGTGCGTCATTGTGAGGGCAATGTAGCCTTGCTAGGTCATTGTCTGAGAAGCGCCATTTTCCATTCTTCTTTGGCACTACTACAGTATTGGATATCCACCTGGGATAGTGCACTTCTCTGATGGCTCCTGCCTCCAGCAAGTTTCCCACTTCCTCCGCCACTATCTCCGCGTGGTGGAGTGCCGATCTGCGAGTGCGCTGTATGATTGGTCTGGCGTTTGGGTGGCTATTAAGTTGGTGGCAGATGAAGTTAGGGTCTATGCTAGGCATGTCATATGGTGTCCAGGCAAACACTTCGATATTTGAGATTAAGAATTCCATTAACTCAGTTCTCTCAGTGCTGGACAAAGATGAGCCTAGCAAATATAACCTTTTTGGGTTCTTTTCATCTACCTTTACCACAACCAAGTCCTCCACTGCTTTCTGTTCTGCTGCCTTGCCAACATCCGCAAATAGTTCATTGCTCTCTGGCTTTTCTACCATCTGTGTAGATCCTTTTGCAGCCCGGCTGCCGTTTACTGTGATGAAGTACTGTTTTGACATGATTTGGTCTCCCAAGACCTCTTCAATTACTCCGACTTTGTTGGGGAACCATAGTGCTTGATGGTAGGTTGACGCTACCGATCGCATGGCGTGCAGCCATGTTTTTCCCAGGATTATGTTGTAAGTGGAAGGGACTTTCAATACCCAGAATTCCACTTGTTTAGTCATGGTCCCAGCTTTGACTGGGAGGATTATCTTGCCTACTGGCCATTCTGGCATTGAGTTAAAGCCAACCAGGGGGGATGTTGCAGGGGCCAAGTCTTTGTCCTCTAGCTTCAGTTGTTTGAAGGTTTCATAATACATTATTTCGCATGAACTTCCTTGGTCAATCAGGATTCGCTTGACGTCGAAGTTCTTGACGCGCAAAGTTACTACCAGTGCGTCATTGTGAGGGCAATGTAGCCTTGCTAGCTCCTTGTCTGAGAAGGATATGACGTTCGTAGTCTCTGTTTTGCCCTTTTTGATGGCGGGTTGTGCACTTAGTACCTCCTTCAGGTGCTCTGCCTTCTTTATCATCCCCCTGAGTTTACATACCCACTCAGGTTCAATGATCCCATGAATAACATTGATTATGCCTTGGGGTGGTCCGTCCCTCGGCATCTCGTTTGGCCTGTTGAGGTCTGGGGGGGCTGGCTGTGTTCCCCCTTCAATATACTGGTCTAGATGACCAACAGCTACTAATTCTTTCAGATGTTGCCTCAGGGGTGTGCAGTTTTCAATTAGGTGCCCCTTCTCATCATGGAAAGTGCAGCGGGACCTCTCGTCGTAGCCCCTTTGTGCTACTCCCAACTTGGCTGGCCGCCAAACGAAGGGTTCATTTTTTATCTCGTTGAGAATTCGGTAGATGGATTTATTGAACACGGTGGTGATGGCAGTGCGAACTCTTAACCTCGTTTTTTCTGGGTCCTCCCTGTTGGCTCGTCCGCCTCGTCTATTCCTATTTGGTTATTCCACCATGTTGACTTTCACTATAGTCTTTTTATCTGGCATTGCTGTTGTGCCAGATTTTGTTTTAGCACGGCGTTGTCTTCCTCTACACGGATCTGTTGATGCACCCTCTCCATTAGGGCCTCTATCGTGAGGGGTGGCGTCATAGTGATTGAGTCCCTTAATTTGTTTCCGACTAGTAAACCTCGTTTGTATTGTGCGATAGTGAGATTTGTAGGGCAATCCCCAATCTGGTTGAAAGTCTCCCAATATCGGTTGTTGTAGGACCTAATGTCTCCTTATCACCTATGTCAATGGAGAGTAGTTGATCGATCTCTACTGGTGTCTTGGTGTTCGTTCTGAATCTAGTCACGAACGCCTCTGCTAGTTATGCCCATGAGGCGATGTTGCCTTCTGGTAGCCTCTCGAACCAGGTTAGGCCTAGATCACCAAGGCTGGATGGGAACAAGATGCACATTAGGGCCTCATTCCACCGGTATACTGCCATAACCTGGCGAAAATGGCTCAAGTGCATGTATGGGTCCGTCTTTCCCTCATAAGTAGTAAATTTGGGCTGGTGGAAACCTGAAGGTAGTGGTGCGTTCTCTATCGCCAGAATGAACGGCGAGCTCTGTAACCGTGCTAATACCTTATCCGCTGGTTCATAAGCAAGGCGCGGTATTGGCATCCCTACCTCGACACTCCCGTGTGTCCTACGGGCCAATCGTTGTAGGGCTAAAACTCTGCGAGGGTCGCGAGCCCTTGTGTCTTCTTTCCATCGGGCCCTCTCCTCCAGTACCGTTCGTAGGTCCGTAGACCTAGGCAATTCTGAGTGCCTTGATGTCGTCTGATGCGTGTGCGAGGGCCGATAAGTGCTTCTCGACGTATACGACCTCTTAGTCCTCGTTCTCTCAGACCTGGAATAATGAGTCCTGGAAGTCCTTGATTACGTATCGCCTATTCTAAGGCTCTTGCTTTCTGCTTATGATGGTATGACCTGTCTGTCATGATCTTTCGAGTGGCGAGAAGGCGTGTTGCCTTTGCGCCTCTCTTCTATCGCCATTCTTTTCCCCTTTATTTGGCACTTTATTGTCTCCATGTCTACCGCCATCTTCCTGATTAATTCATCTTGTTCCTTAACGCGATTCTCCAAAACTTGAGGGTCTAACCTTCACCTCTGTCTTGCGGGACTTTGAGAGCGACAGGGACTAGTGCCTCGTCTCTCCCGTGTGTCCCTCCTGGAGTTCCGTCGCTGGGGTTCTAAGTCCGCCATGGGAGGGATAGAGGGTAAACCTTCGCGCCTCCCTCCCCCCTCCGAGGTTTGTCCGTCGATAGCAGATTGCGGCAAATCTTCATTATGCGCCATTGGTTTTATCTGGAGAGGAAAACTTGAACAAAAAGTTTTGTTCTTTCTGTAGTTTCCCACAGACGGCGCCAATTATACGAGCGCAGAATAATCTTCTCGTATAATCCTGTTGATCAAGTTTGAGCTCCTCCAAACGTCGTCGCTTTGCTCCCTGAAAACACATACGTGAGCTAGCCGGCGGGTGTGTGTCAGATACCTTTCCGATGCCTAAGTCAGCAAAATAGACAAAAAGCTCTGTGTATTCGAGAGTCCAAATTGTGATACCTATAAATAGGTTCTGTCATGAGCTTTTATAGTTTTTTCCTGGCACAATCCTAGTAGGACTCTTATTCCTCAATGTAGAGTCCTTCTAGGAATCACACTCCTGAAAGATAATGCTTATCCTTCAACACCCTCACTGTTTTAACCAAGTGAAATAGTTTTACCTCGGTAGTATGACAAAGCAACCGGGCTAACATATGCTGATGTGGCAAGTTTCACCGAACTCTCCTTAGCTCGGTTCTACCTTGCTTTCCCTAGCTCGGTATCAACTTGTTTGCATAACGCAACTCCTCGTACCTTAGTTCAGAATACTCGAACCGAGCTAACTTCAGTCATCCATGACCGGGCCAACAGAGCCCAGTGGCAAAGCCCATTCTACTCAGCCCATAGCTCGGCTCGCTTCTTCCCAGTTCTAGCTCGGCCCAGACTTACGCTTTTTACCCTCTCACTAATAATTTTAATAATTTTTTCCTTATTCACAATGATATGACAATGATATAATAAATGTGTAATTTTGTAAATAAGATTTGTTTATTTGTACACTGTTAACAATACATAAGCTATTGTAAGATTTTTTGTTTTCATTTTTTCCTTTGCCCTAATCCTGGGAGCGTTTGCCAGTCAATTTGGGCAAAATCATCCACTAATCCATCTTTGATGGATTGAGAATTTTTGAACCAAGGTAAATTTACAAAACCAATAAATTAGTTGAATATTTTAATGAATTTAAACCAGCAGTATAAAGAGATTATATATATAAAATAAATAAATAAAGAATATTAATGACCATAAAACCTTTATATTTTTACAATTTCAAACAAAAAATTACTTATTTATTCAAATCCTCACACAAAATTTAATAATTTTAAACTAAAAATTAAGTATTTATTCCAAATTTCAATACAAAACTTATAAACTAATTGAATGTACAATGCTCATAATCACATTTCATAAATTAATATATAAAATAATCAAATTTTTAAAAAATTATGTGAGAGAAAATGAAAGATTACATGTGATTCACATTCATGTAATTGAGTTTGGATTTGTTAAAATAGAATATCTCAACTTTACAAATAAAGTTAACATTGTGAATCAATTTGTATCCATTTTTATTGTTTGAACGGTTTATCTCATACAACAGGCTAAAAAGAACATGCATACAAAAATTAAATTAATCAGATATAAATAATTACATGATCAAATAACATATATAATACAAAAAATGAAAGTTTTATTCTTAAAACATGTATGTCGTATAGATAAAAATGATTTTATAGTATGACAATCAATATTGGATCGATTTGATTTTTGTTTATAGATAATTTCTCAATTGGTTGTATGAGATGAACAGTTTAGTTCACCAAAATGAATCTCATTAATCTCATAATGGAACAACTTTATTGTGAAGTTGACATCTTCAATTTTAACAAATCTAAACTCAATGTAATTTTGCCCGCACTCGCACACACACATACACAGCTTCTCTTTAGTCCGAAGTCGAATTGGACAATACTGTTGGGCCGTAGTGGGCCCGATTCTAGGGCCATTTCTATAGCGATCCTAATTTTGCCTCTCTTTATTTATTGTATTCCGGACTCGGTTCCGTGGATGTGTTGTTGTCTCATTCTCATTTCCATCATTTACTTTTCGTATTTGAGTCTTGGGTTGTGCTGGGCAGGTTTGAAGCAGGTTGGTTGTACTTTGAAACAAAAGTAGTTGTCCAGAATTTGGCCTTCACGCTTGATCGGGGATTTTGACGCTCGAGCGGGCCCTTTGTTGTTGCTTCTCCGCTCGAGCGAGAGTTTTGACGCTCGAGCGTAAATTTCCATCTCCCAGTATTTTCCTTTGCAGTGTTTGACGCTCGAGCGGGCGTTTTGACGCTCGAGCGGGCGTTTCGACGCTCGAGCGTGAGTTTGTGTGTGACGCTCGAGCGGGGAGTTTTACGCTCGAGCGAAGACCTGGTTCTGCAAAAGTTCTGGAAGCGTGTATCCGGCGCTCGAGCGGGGGTTTGGACGCTCGAGCGTGAGTCTGTGTCTGACGCTCGAGCAGGGAGACGTGTATATCACTCTGAGATTTAGCTTTTTGGATCACTTTTTCAACTCCATTTCTCTCTCTTACTTTTCAAAACAGCCATTGGAGAGCTTCTTTCACTAAAACCTCCACTTCTCTCTAGGGTTTGATCTAGTTAGAGTAATCTCTCACCCTTTGGCCTTTGTAAAAAGTGTGTTGATCGTCGAGGGCTACATTTTGATCCGAGAATTTTGGGATTTTGAGCATCTCCGTTTTCTTCATCTCCTTCATTGGGTTTCATCTTTTGAGGTAGGGATTCCTACTCATCTTTATGGGTTTTAACCTAAATGTTGGGCTTTTGTATAAATGGTTTTGTTTTGGGACGTTAGGGTTTGAGATGTATAATGTTAAAAAAGGGGTGTTGTTTATTTGGCTCATACGTATGTGTTTTGGGTCTAAAAAGGAGATTATTGTAGTTGTTGATAATAATATATGGACCTTTGGGTCAATATTGAGAAGATGGGAAAAAATGCCACATTTGGGTATATATGGGTCATTAGTGTAATTAATGACATTTGTTATGAAATTGAGTTGGGACATTTATTATCTGTTTAGAAATAACTACTTTGGGCTATCGGTGGAGGATAGTCTTGATTGTTGTAGACACTGCATGATGATTAGGTAAATTGAAACTAATCAAGTTGTGCATTTGAATAGATGGGTGCCGAATCCCGCGGACGAAATTTTCGTAAAATGGTTGTATGAATATCTATACATAGGTGCCGAATCCCGCAGACGCAATTTCCGTAAAATGGCAATCCGAATATATCTATACATGGGTGCCAAGTCCCGCGGATGAAATATCCGTAAAATGGCCATAAAAGAATGAAAATACATGGGTGCCGAATCCCGCGGACGCAATTTCCGTAAAATGGCAGTTTGTAGTATTGTTGGTAGAGATGTAGTCTTATTTCAGTTCTTTGGCCAGGTTCTGAGCCATGTTTATAAGTTGAGTTTTGTCAAGCTAAACATTTATCAAGTGCTAATGTTTTAGTTATTGCTCATGTTATGTTTAGCATATCTTTACTGGGTATTGACTCACCCTATATGGGACATCATTTTCAGGTATAGGTAGCATGCCACCTCCAAGGACGTAGCTTGAGAGGCTTAGTGGTTGGGACATCTTTTGTGATTACATTTTTGTATTACATGTATATCAAGCCAAGGGCTTCTTTTGTGTAGAGTTAGTACTCTCTTTTTGTAACCAAGTGTTGACTTGGAAAGTTGTAAGCCTATAGGGCATTTACTTTTGTTGTTAACATTTTATACAATTTGTAATGAATACTCTGATGAAATGTGATTAGGCTTCATTCTATTATGTTTATGCATGTCCAGAATATATGATTTATGGGTTTTTTTTAAGGCGTTACAATTTCCATGATCCAAATCGTTCAATGTGTAAAACTCGTCGACTACATCATCCCTATAAAAAAAAATCGCATTGATCGGATGTTGATAGTCATTTGATCAAGTTACATTTGTTTCAATGACAATTATGATTTTAAAAATCAATCGAAAATACAAATGCAATCAATCACAGATACAAATGCAAGCTTATTAAATGGCTATTGATATTCGATTGATGTAATTTTTTCAAAGTGATATAGATTATCAAGATAAATTTAAAGTCAAACCCATTCCGACTCAATAATATCGTCTAATCCATAATTCATTTTCAAATCGGAGAAAAGCCACACCCTATATAAACATAAGTGGGGTCCGGTCAATTTGTAATAAAGCTGACAATTTTAACCTGCTTCGTAACCCAAATGATCCATCATTTTTTATCACCCAACTCGTTCACATTCTTAAGCTTTTAATTTAAAATAAGATTTACTCATCTAATGATTAAATGCATTTTTCTTTTTCTTTTTTCATTGTGAAAATGCATTAAAATTGAAAATATATATTCACACAACCAACCACATAGAGGTCCCATTTGACAAGAGAGTTGAAATTAAATTAGTTCATTAAAAGATAAAAGAAGTTAAAAGATTAATAAGATAAAATACTACATTTAAATCATAATTATATTATTTTTTCTGTCATAAAATTATAAAAAAATCAAAACCTCATCCTAATTGAAACTTTGTCAAGTTAAAATAATAAAAATAAAATAAAAATCAAACTAAAAATTTTTTCCCCAAACAAAGACAGAATAGTCATGATTATACATATCAAGGGATGAAACTCATCATAAAATATGTAACTTTACATCAATTATTGCACTTATATTTTATTCTCTAATATATAACTTTACATCAATTATTGCACTTATATTTTATTCTCTAATCGGTTTTGTGCCTGATTATACATATCAAGGGATGAAACTCATCATAAAATATATAACTTTACTTCAATTATTGCACTTATATTTTATTCTCTAATCCTTTTGTGCCTGCATAGAAAATAGTACGAGTACATATTTTTTAAAGTAAGAAGGGGATAATTTTAAATTTTAGAGTAGATTACAAATACATTTAATGAGGTTTGCATAAAATATGATTAGCCCCTTATAATTTTAAAAATTACATTTCGTTTTTTGAGATTTCTAATTTCATAATAAATAATTCATTTTATTAATAAATTATCAATTCAATTAATAGTTTTTATTGATGTCAGAAAAATATTTTAATTAATAATTTATATAATTTTATTATTGTATAAGATGGTAGTTATGAATTTTAATTTTTTAATTAATTCTATTAAATAAAAATTTTAGACAAAAGAATATTTATAATTTTTTAAATTAAAAAAAATAATTTATATTTTAATCAAATCTAAACAATATATTTAAAATTTATCTTAAATTTTAAATTTAAAAAGTCGAAGAAATAAACAAATTTGAGAACATGGATAATATACACATGGTAGACGCCTATATATAGAAATGGGAGAGGAAAACAAAGACATGAACGGAAGGAGATGGACTATCTGTCTTCATTACCGGAAGCTCTTGTATCAGAGATTCTTGTCTATTTGAAATCTCCTCGCGATGTCTGCCGATCATCGGCGATCTCATGGGGATTCAAGTCCGCCGCCGATTCCGATGCCGTCTGGGATAGATATCTACCGTCCGATTATCGGGAGATCATATCGAGGTCCGTATCACCGTTGGATTTCTCCTCCAAGAAACACCTCTATTTCCTCCTCGCCGACTCTCCCCTTCTCATCGACGGTGGCAAACTGGTAACCGAATCGCATCAATTCTTTTTTAATCAAGAGCAAATTACATAGTTCCTACATATCATTTTGATTCTTAAACTTTCAATTGACTCATAAGTAGGTGAGAAATGTTAAGAAATGATTACACTCCGTGTAGATGTTTACTTGTTTGGATGGTTAAGGAGGTGAAAAATGATGAGAGATGGTGATAATTTTTTTCTCACCAAACTTATGTTATGTTTCTCACACAAAGTGGTGAGATTTGATGAGAAAAGAATTAGATTTAATAATTTTTTTTTACAAAATATCATAATAACATTATGAAAAAATATAGCTCATAGAAGGTTATTTTGACAAAATAAAATATGAATCAGCATGCTTGGTCAAAAATACTTTTCAAAAACTTTTACTTTCGTATTTTCCTTGTTTTTTTGTTTTTATTGAATTTTTTTAATATTTTAAGTAATTTTTTTTTAATTTTTAGACATACCTAACTTAAATATACCTAAAAAATAAAAAAAATTGAAAAAAACATTTTAAAAATTCACTGAATGCCAAAAATACAAAAAAATATAAGAATTCAGTACATTTTTTTTTGTATTTTTATGTATTTATTAATTTTTAAAAATATTTTTTCATATTTTTTTTACTTTTTAGATACATCTAAGTGGTGCATCTAAAAAAGTAAAAAAAAAAATGTTTAAAATTTAAAAAATATTCAATAAAAACAAAAAAACACGAAAACCAAAAAATTCAGTTTTCAAAAAGCTTAATTCAAAACACTCAAACCAAACACATTTACTTTTTTTTTTTTCTTTTTTCTTATTTATTTTATCCAAATAAAATAAGTGCATCTCTTCTATTTATTCATATATAATGGTAAGAAATCATAATCAAATCATTTCTTTTCTTAGGTGAGAAATCACAATCAATTTTTTTTTTACCTCACCTCACCCTCCAAACGGAGTATCAATTTTTACTCTTAGTTTAAAATTTTATATGAGTTTAATCTAATTGATAAGTTGTTAGTATTTTTGAAAGAATGATCATTGAATTGGCCTAATTTTAACTATTAATTTTAGATTTTGTATCATTTTAGTCCAATTGAACGCTGTTAGTGTTTTTGACAAAAAAATGATGACTGAATTGGTTAGGCTTAACTATTTAAGTTGACTAAGTTTATAATTTTGTCACTAAGTTGAGGTTAATTCACGTATATGTGTATTTTCTATTACAAAATGCTAACATTTATAAATTCATATTGTGACAAGGTTATAAACTCATATTTTCTCTTACAAAATACTGACATTTGTAATCCAATTGGACAAAATCAAGTCACAATTATAAATTTAAGGTCAAACATGAAGCCAATTGAAATTACAATGACGAAAATAAAATAATGACCAAAATACCGAATTACTGAGTAATTTGCTCTTTAATCAATTTGTTTTTATATTTTTTGATTCGATATATATGTATTTATATATTGTAGGGGGTCAGAAATTAAGGTCCAAATTGAGTATGGGCCTAAGTTCTAAGGTTGCCCCTGTTAGGCGACCAAGAATGACTAAAGGAGCATGGGCTAAAGCCCAAGGGAAGTGGACCAATAGTGGGCCAAATTAGGTCCGACCCGCCAAAGATCCGAACAGACTCCATTAGAAAAAAAGTGTCTAAGTGAAGTTACAGAGGTATTACTTGCAACGGTCAAGTTGCTGAGGCACTTTGCCTCAGTGCCGCCATTTCTAGTATTGTCGGTTCTGCTGCCATTTGAAGTTATTGAGGGAAAGGGAAAGTCGGAGTAACTAAATTGCAGATGCAACATTTGTAGCGGCCAAGTTGCAGAGGTATTTTGTCAGTGCTGCCATCTCTAATATTGTCAAGACTGCCATTTGAACTTGTTGCGGGAAATGACTACCGCAACAATTACAACCGCCACAACTAACTTGCGGAGGGAACACCCCGCCAAGGTGATAGCAGCTTTTGGGAGAAGCTTCCCCTCCACAAGTAGAGGTTAATGCTTGGCGCAAATAGCAGGCCTCAAGACATTATTAGCCTAGGGTTGATAGCAGGCCCCCAAAGTCATTTTTAGCTCAGCGTTGATAGTAGACTCCGAAGCTCACTAGCTTGGTGCTGATGACAGACCCCATATCTTACTGGTTGGAGCCGATAACAGGCCCAAAGATACTAGTATGCCGCTGTGAGCCTGAGTGTAAGGGACTCCCTTTCCATTACCCAGGTCATGGACCTGCCTTAGTCGCCTAGGCAGGACTAAGGAAACCCCCTTGGGTTTGGTACTAAGGCACATCATGGCTGATAGCAGGCTTGACTGTGGCTTTCGCCTTGAGAATCTGGGGAGTTTGTGGTTAGGTGGCTAAGGGTGGAGGCTTTGTTGAGGTAAACATGAAAACATGGTTGATAACACGCTATGAAGTCCTGATAATGTATGTACTGGCTAAATAGAACTAGGAAGGCAAGTGCAGCAGCAATGTTTACCGCTACAAGTGCACTTGTTGAGGTTCGAGCTTTAGAAGATACGTGCAGCGGCAAACATTACTGCCGTAAGTGCATTTGTTGAGGCTCAAAAGGTAGTTGCGGCGCTAAACACTCTCGCCGCAAGTACACTTGCTAGGGCATCTGTGCCAAATAGATAGTACACAGTACATGCAGAGAGACGCGTGGCACTTTCAGCCTGGTGGCTCAAGGCAAAATATTCCATGTGATCCTTAGGGACACAAGTCTCCTCTCTATTTGGCCACTTCGTGTCCTCTTGGTACCAAGGAAAAGCCTATAAATAGGACCCATATCCCAAGGTCCAAAGAGAGGATTATTGGGAATTAAGGGGAGATGTTGCCCATTTGTACACTGCCATTCATTTCTTCTTGAGCTACTTGCTTCACTCTCAACTAGCTACTCATCATCTAGTCATTCTACCATTGTTGACATAGTTTTACCTCTCTAATCATTACTCACATCGAACCCTCCCTACATATATATATATATATATATTAGTGTGTTATGAAAATGGGAAATTTGAAATTTAAAATTAAAAAGTGAGACAATTGGCGAACAATTTGAGACCAAAAAATTGTGATTATATACATGCTAGAAGTGTTGGCACATATGTAGTGTGTGCGAGTAAAACAATTAGATTGACAATTACGAATTGAAACATTTATAGAGGGCCATAAATTGCTCCAAACAATTACCAACGCGAGTCGGGAGCATTTATGAATCTGAGAGATTTAAATGATAAAATCATAAAAAAAATTCAAAATTTAAGACTGCTCATGTAACTGCTATTGGGATATTTTAGGAAAACCAAAAACTGGGACATCAACACCAACTCAAGAGTTGGGTTTATAATAGTACTAAAAGTGGACACGCGATAGTTACATAAAAGAATTGGCTGTGAAGCAATTAACAGTTACATAGTGAAGGCAGTTAGAATGTAAACTGGAGAAATTTAGGTTATGGTTTGAGAGGAAGAAAGAGAGAAGAGAGAAAGAGACTGATAATAATATATGGTTTAGAGTTATTGAATTACTCTACACCAGTGAATATAATTATATAAAACCTGACATTACAAAATGACCAGAGTACTCTCAACTTAACTAAATAATAACATAAGGACATATAACTAATCTAACACTCCCCCTCAAGCTAGAGCATAAAGATCAAACATGCCCAGCTTGAAAGATAAGCGATGAAAAGAAGTCCGAGCCAAAGGTTTGGTGAGGATATCACCTAATTGATCTTCAAAACGAACATAAGAAGTCACAAGTTGGTTGCGTAGTAGGAGATCTCGAATGAAATGACAATCAACCTCAATATGTTTGGTACGCTCATGAAATACAGGATTATTTGCAATGACTATGACAGCCTGATTATCACAACACATACTCATAGGAGTAGAAATAGAAATACCAAAATCCTGTAGAAGAGAGTGAACCTATAACATCTCAGAGGCGGTATGAGCCATGGCACGGTACTTAGCCTCGGCACTAGAACGAGCAATAACTGTCTATTTCTTGCTATGCCAAGTAACAAGATTACCACCAACAAAGGTGCAATAGCTTGAGGTAGAACGTCTATCAGTCCTACTACCAGCCTAATTAACATCACTGAAGCCAGAGATAGGCAATAAGGAAGACACACGATAGAGCAAACCCCGACTTGGGCGATCTTCAAGTACTGCAAGATATGACGCATAGCATCAAAATGAGGTTGGTGAGGAGCATGCATAAACTGATTGACCACATCCACAACATAGGTAATATCCGGACAAGTGACAGTGGGATATGTCAACTTCCCAACCAACTGATGATAACAACTAAGATTCGAAAACAAGATCCCGGTTTCACCAAAAGTTTAACACATGAGTCCATGGGAGTATTACTAGGACGAGTGCCTAAAAGACCAGTTTCAATGAGAAGATCAAGGATATATTTCCGTTGTGAGAGAACAAACCCTGAGATGATCGAGCAACCTCAATCCCAAGAAAATACCGAATATAGCCCAAGTCCTTGGTGCGAAAGTGCTGACCTAAATACTACTTTAAATCAACAATACCAGTAGAGTTACTGCCAGAAATGATAAAGTCATCCACATAGCCACTACGTTACACGGACTCGGGTGCAGGCACCAGGTGCGGATACGTATCTAGGGATCGGACACTTCAAAACTAAAAATTGAGGATACGTGGATATGGATCCAAACGAGGATACAGGTACGGGGATACGTTAAATATTTAATTTTTAAAATATATTTATCATATAAAGATAAGTTAAATAGTTTTTTTTTAAATATATTTATTATTTTTATCTTATGTATTACTTTTATTGACAATTTTTTTAGTTTTTTTATATAATTTATTTTTTTACTTTTAATTGATATATATTATAAATAACAAAAATATAATAACTAAGGAATAACAAATTATGTTAAAATAAATTATATTATATTATATATTATTTAATAACAAAAATAACAAATTGACATATATATATATTTATATTATTTATGATAAATTATATTATATATATTATTTATGATATAATTTATATTATATATTATATATTGTATGCGATATAATCTATATCATATATTATTTATACGATAGGCACCGATTAAAACGAAGAGAGGAGAGAATACGGTCAAGAGAGAAGAAAACAGAGAGGAGAGACGAAGTTGATCGAACCAGAGAGAAGAAAGAGATGAAGATGATCGAGAGCGAGAGGAGACAGACGAAGAGAACGATCGAGAGTGAGAGAGAGAGAAAAGAAGACAGTTCGAAAGAAGAAGATCGCATCCCTAATCGCAAGATCGAAGCCCTAATCGCAGTTTTCATAGCCCTAATCACAGGTATGCCATCTTTCTTCTTACTTCCATATGCCATATCCTCTTCTTTTATGCCATATCCACTTCTTCCATGCCGTATTCGGTTCGGATTCCGTACCCGTACCCGTGTCGTGTCGTGTCGTGTCGTGTCGACACCGGTACTTCGCCAAAATTGACGAGTTCGTGTAACGTAGCATAGCCAATAAGGATGATACTCCCAGTAGACAAGTGACGAACAAAAACAAAGTGATCAGAAGTAGAACGACGAAACCCATATGCAAGCACAATCGCACTGAACCGATCAGACCGTGCACGAAGGGACTGCTTAAGACCATACAAGGCCTGCCGTAACCAACAAACGAGATTCTCATGATCGGGAACAACATATCCAAGAGGTTGATTCATATAGACCTTCTCTTGGAGATCGCCATGAAGAAAGACATTCTTAATATCAAGTTGATATAAAGGCCATGATTGACTAACAGCAACCGAGATTCTCATGATCGCCATGCTTAAGACCATACAAGGCCTTCCGTAACCAACAAATGAGATTCTCATGATCAGGAACAACATATCCAAGAGGTTGATCCATATAGACCTCCTCTTGGAGATCACCATGAAGAAAGACATTCTTAATATCAAGTTGATATAAAGGCCATGATTGACTAACAGCAACCGAGAGGAGAATCCGAACAGAGTTAAGGCAAGCCACAGTGGAGAAAGTCTCTAGGTAATCAGCACCATAGGTTAGAGTGTACCTTTGGCCACCAGGCGAGCTTTAAGGTGCTCAACAGTTCCATCAAGAAGATGCTTGACAATATAAATCCAACGACAATTGACAATAGGTTTCCTGGAAGGCAAAGGTGTAAGTTTTCAAGTCTGATTCTGATGAAGAGCACTTATTTCCTCATCCATAACATGCTTCCAAACCGATATGGACATAGCCTGTTGATAAGAACGGGGAATGGAAATACTAGACAAGCTACAAGCAAATGAGTGAAATTCAGGAGAAAGACGATCATATGAAACAAAATGAGCAATAGGATGTTGGGTGCAAGTACATTTGCCTTTGCGAACAGCAAAAGGAAGCTTATCAGAGGCCACATCAGCAGAGGGAACAGGAGATGCAGGAGCCTTAGACAAAAGAGATGAACGGGCCGGGCCATAAGAAACAATGTGACGAGCTTGGGACCGCTAATAAACCTGCAGAGGAGAGGGAGGTAATAGAGCAGGATCTAAACTGGAGTGAGGATCTATACTGGTGGGAGGTGTGAGAGAGGATGAGGGGACATAAGGCACCAGAAGAGTAGGTCGGGGAGAGGATGGTTCCCCCTCACAACAAGAGAGAAGATCAACGGATAACTACTACCCAGATGAAGAAAAAAAAGGGGTAGCCTCAAAAAAGGTAACATGAGCACTGGCAAAGTACCTACGAGACTTAGGGTGATAACACCAATAGCCTTTCTAAGTACGAGAATAGCCTAAGAACACACACTTGCGAGCACGAGAAGATAACTTATCCAAACTCGAGTCAAGAACATGGACAGAGGCCACACAACCAAAAACACGAGGAGACAAGGGAAACGGAGAAGATGCTGGATATAACTGAGAGTAGGGAGTCTGGTTGTGTAACACAATTAATGGCATGCGGTTAATAAGCGAGCAAGCGGTGAGCACAACATCACCTCAAAATTGCTTGGCAACATGCATGTGAAACATTAGTGCACGAGCCACATCTAGCAAATGGCAGTGTTTTCGCTCCTCAATGTTAAGAGTCAACATTGACTTTTCTAGAATCATCTAGGCTATTAAGTGCATATGTCGAATAATCTAGAAGACTCCAGAAAGATCTAGAAGACTCTCGAAAGATCTAAAGAAATCTGGAAGATTCTAGAACATTGTAGAAGATTCCAGAACGTTAGAGAAGCTTGTAGAAATCTAGAAGGTTTTGGAAGGTTCTAGAATATTTTAGGAGTATAGAAAGTATTATTATATACTAGAATAGTTTAGAGAGTTCTAGAATATTGAAAAGCATGAGTATATGCTAGAATATTCTAGAGGGCTAATAATAGCCCTTGGATCAAAATGATCCTAGCCATCCATTGAGGAGGTGGATGACTATATAAAGAGAAGTGACCTCATTTGGGACAAGACACAACAATCAAGAGTGGAGTCAAGTGCTTGAGTGTGAGTGATTCCAAAAGTGAGGTGTCGTTGAGAGTCTTCTTGTGTACTTGAGTGTATCTTTGCATCTAAATAAAGATTCACTTTTGTATAGCCGTTGTGTTCTAACTCAACAATTTGGTATCAGTGCAAGGCGGTCAAGGACCGTTTTCTTGAGTTGATCGTGCACAACTTAAGACTGTAAAGCTTGTGGATTAGTGACCACACTTACTTGGTGAAAGTGCAGGAGGATCACACCAAGTCACAATGGTAGATCTTGTGAACACAACGAGTGGAGTCACAAGACTCGACAACAACAACTACCAGAGTTGGCAGAGTTGCATCAAGTCCTACCTTGAAGGGCAAGATTTGTGGGAGGTTGTTAATGGAAATGAGACTACACTACCTTCCACGGAAAATGTCGAGGCACTCCACAAATGGAAGATCAAAGCCAGAAAGGCAATGTATGTGCTCAAGACAACCATAGAGGATGAGTTGCTCGGGCGCATCAGGAATGATGACACACCCAAGGCAGCATGGGACACCTTTACATCATTGTTTTCAAAAATATATGATGCTTGGCTCCAATTTCTAGAAAATAAGCTGATGTCTACCACTCAAGGAAGTAAGTCCATAAGTGAATATTTCACAAAAATTAAGGATCTATGTCATGAAATTTCAGATCTAGATCCTAAAGCAAATATTAATGAGGAAAAAATGAGGAGGATCATTATACATGGGTTGAGGCCTGAGTATAATGCATTCATCACAGCTATAAGGGGTTGGCCAATTCAACCATCTTTTATAGAGTTGGAGAATTTATTGGCCAATCAAGAAAGCCTATGCAAGCAAATAACTGGGGTCTCATTGAAGACTGAAGAGGAGACACTCTTCAGTAATAATAATAGAAAGGGTGGACCAAGACGTGGTGGACCAAGACGGCCTAACTCTACAAGGCCAAAGAAAAATGAAGAACATGCCAAATCACAGTAGTAGGATGGGAGCTCTCAAACAGGGGAGCTCAATCTGGCAGCAACAACTATGATCGACGATCCTCAGCACCCTGGCGGCGTAACATAGAGTGCTACAAATGTGGAAAGAGAGGTCACTACGCAAAAGATTATCGTTCAAAGAGAAGGCAAGAAGAAGGTAACTTGGTGACATCCAAAAGTCACCAAGACAACAGTGAGGAAGAATGGGACTTCCAAACATCCTTTGCAGTGTTCGATCCTAATGAGACTTATTGCTCTGAAGAAGTAGACTTTAATGCATGGGAAGTGCAAGAGCAACATAGTCCAACCGCTAGTGAAGTGGCTGTATGCGCGGTTGTGTCTGACCCTAATGAGTCGGCTCTTGTGGCGGAGTCTAAAACTGGAGTAATCAACTACAACAATGATTGGATCGTTGATCCAGGATGCTCTAACCACATGATTGGTGACGAGGAGAAGCTATCCAGCATGTCCGAGTACAAAGGAGTCCGGGTAGTAGTGACCGCTGATAATACAAGGTTGCCGATCACCCATGTTGGTATGACAATCATCATTCCTCGCTTCAACTCTAACCAAATACATCTGCAGGGTGTCTATCACGTGCCAAGGATGAAGAAGAATCTGTTATCAGTCTCACAACTCACATCCTCGGGCAACTATGTGTTATTCGGCCCAGAGAATTTGAAGGTTTACCAAAAGGTTAAGTTATCTGGTAATCCAATCATGGAGGGAAGACGGTTGGAGTCTATCTACGTAATGTCAGCAAAATCAGCCTACGTAGATAAGGCTCGAAAGAATGAGATTGCAGACCTTTGGCATGCACGCTTGCGTCACGTGAGCTATCACAAGCTAAAAATAATGATGAAGAAGTCTATGCTCAAGGGCCTTTCTCAACTAGATATTCAAGAAGATACAATTTGTGCCAGATGTTAGTATGGTAAGGCACATTAGTTACCATATGAAGATTCAAAGTATAGCTAAGGAACCCTTAGAGCAAGTATAATATCATGAGTAACAAGCCTAAGAGTATCAAAAAGAGAGGCATTACCAGAGATATGGAAACTAGCGTCAGAATCTATGAGCCAAGGTTGGGTGGACTGAGCCACACATGCAATATTTCCTGAACTAGTCGTAGTAGCTGTAGAGAATGAAGGTAGACCAGGCCGAAGAGACTGGACAAGGGCAGTAAGCTCGCTAATCTGAGTAGTGAGTGTCTCATGAGAATCACCTGGAGAAGCAACAGGGCCAGTGGAAAATGAGGATGGAGTATCCATAACCTGATGCACATGGTTAGGTTTGCCATATTTTTGCCAACACCAAGGTTTAGTATGGCCTAGGGCACCACGATGAGTACAAGTGCAATCACCACTAGAACTAGAGCCAAGTCCACTACAACCACCACCATGAGAGCCACCACCATGAGAACTACCTCCACGAGTGCCTCGTGAGCCAGAATAAAAGCCCCATTGACCAGAGGGTCCATGTAAACTCCCTCGACTAGGTCCACGGTCACCACTGCTAGAGACTAATGCAGAAGAGAACAAGGAAGAGGAACAAGAGGTGGGTTGAGTCTGTTTCAATGAAGAACGCAATAGTCGAGAATAGGCATTAGCAACAGAAGGTAGAGCCTCACTGGCGAGAATCTGATCCTTGAACCCCCGCAAATCAGAATCCATGCCGGAGAGTAAAGAGGCCATCATAAACTCTTCCCAATGTTGCTTATGTGTGGCCAAATCAGTAGTGAAGGGTCTGTGTTGCAATAATTGATCCCACAAGTTCTTAAGACCACTATAATAACCAAAAAGAGACCCGTCAGATTGGCGACTAGCAAAAATCTGCTCATATAACTCATAAACTCAAAAGACATTACTCTAATTCGAAAATGATTCAGTAAGGGCGTCCCAAATTTGCTTAGTAGTGTCACAAAATTCCACAGTAGTAGCAACATGAGGGTTTAAGCTAATGCCATATCCACCCCATAACACATAAATCCTCACTACACTAATCATCATAAGTAGGATGATCAGTAGCAGGAGGTAGTTCAGTAAGATAATATAACTTCTTCTTGCCACAAAAGAAAACTTTAACTGCATGAGCCCAAGCCATATAATTTGCACCATTCAATTTTTTTTGTAGTAATAGATTTAGGCATCTCATCATCCTTACTCACAGCCATAGATGGTGTTGCCTTGGCCTCAGGCTCAGCCATAACAATCTCGCAAGTCAACAATAAAGGGAAGATGAACTAGCAACAAGAAGTAAAGTACCAGCACCCACAAACAACCAAGAAAGGCAACAAAAAGAGCTCAAAACCAATGACCCATGAAGAACAGAGGTGGGTGAGACACAAACAGCACTATCAAACCACAATAGAGATCAAAAAAGCTACCCAACAGCAACAAATGAACAAACTAAGGTCAAATAACCACAAACAGGTGATTTTCAGCACCTATAGAGTAGATTTCAATAGGTAGAAACAACTGGAAACAAGGCAAATCGCAGATTCAAAGAGGGACACCAAAAAACTCGAAAATTATTCACAAATAGAAAACACCCATTCACAAATAGAAAACACCCATAAGGAGTGATCAAAAAAATCCACAAAAAATACCATCATCATCAGGAGGCAATTTCGAACCTAGGGTGAAAAACTCATCCGTACAGTGCTGACGTCATCGTACGGATGATGACGCCAACGCGTCTTGGTCACCTTAGATCAATGCCCAGAATCTGTTGAACAATATTTGATGGAGAATGGATTGCTTTGATACCAAGTTAGAATGTAAATTGGAGAAATTTAGGGTTATGGTTTGAGAGGAAGAAAGAGAGAAGAGAGACCGGGACTGATAATAATATATGGTTTAGAGTTATTGAATTACTTTACACTAACAAATATATTTATATAAAACCTGGCATTACAAAATGACTAGAGTACCCTCAACTTAACTAAATAATAACATAAGGACATGTAACTAATCTAACAAAGGCGATTTTGAGGGAAAAAAACATGCAACTTCCACAACTTTCTTTGTATAATAGTATAGATAGATAGATAAATAGATAAAAGATATATGTATTAAAAGGTGTGCACACTCAATGAGTGTGCTATGAAAATCAATTGGTCGATTTGATTATATATATATATAGACGAAAAGAAAAGAAATTGAGCTAGTTACACAAATTTGATGTTTAAAAATTAAAATTAAAAATGAGTGAATTGGGAACAATTTGAGAATGAAAAAATTGTGATAAAGTTTCAATGGGCTTTTAAGCTTTATATATTATATATATACATATATTGTGTTGTACACAATAGAATGGAATAATATACTATGTTGAATAATATATGTAATTTGAGAATAATATATTATTTTATTCTATTGTGTACAACACACAATATGTATATATATATATATATCTATTATATAAAGTGTGGCACACACAAGTGTCAATTAAATAAGTTTTACAAGAAAAAAAGGTTGAAGCAGAGTTAGCAGTTCTCTGTTTGAAATGTTTGGTTAACTTATAGTTTATGATAATGATGATATGTTTGCTCTTTGCAGGTAATTAAAATAATTAATTTTACATTGTAAAAAACATTAATTCTATTGGCAATTTTGGAAAAAAAGTGTTAGATTATCTCCATTCTTTCACTAATCCTTTCATCAAACTTGTATTAAATTAAAGGGGAGTCAAAATTTTTATTAAATCAAGAATTAACCAATCCTTCACCAAATTTTCGACCGTCATAGTTATAATCAAAATTTGATAAAATTGTAAAAAGAGGAAAGGTTGAAAATGATTTTATTCATTAAAATAAGTTTTAGGATAAGTTTGAAATTTTTTGAAAAGATTTGTTGAAAAGAAAAAAAGTATTGGAGTGTTTCATACCGGATCAAGTTTGTAACCAAAATTTTACTCACATTGAGAGAGAGAGGGGATTAGAGATGATCTTACCCAGTTTTACTTTTGGTTTACGCCTAAGGAGTTTTCTTTATAATATAACTAGTGGTGGATGCAAACTTGATATTTTTTAATTTTACATCTAATTTTTTTTGGCAATTTGATGAATGAGGAAGATGGGTTAAATTTGAAATGTGTTCACAATTATTTGCCAGAGTAGTTAACAATATAGACATTCTTAGGAGAAAAAAATGTGACAGGAGCTTCAAATATTTTTTTTGAATTATGTGCTTTATATAATAGAATATATATAGATATATATTTTTTTTGAACTAAATATATATGGATATATGGTGTTTGTGTTTATGTTTAAATTGATATACATGTATATATTTATGCACCCATGAATGTTGTGTGTTGGGGCAGTGAAACTATGGTTATTGAATTGACTAATGATATTCTAATAGAAAATATATAAAAATTGAATGTGGCTAAATTGGTAGCTATCAAAGAACCCATGGGGATATCTTATAATTTTCTAAAAATTTGTCAAAGTAGAATTTTCCTATTGAACCATGTTAAATTTGAAACTTATAAGTTGATAACAATTGAGGCGGGTTCACACTGCAGAGGGTGAAATTCACCTTAATTCACAGGTAACTTGTTGGCTCCTTAACTTATTATTATAGCTTTTGATCAGTAATGCTACAGCGTTCAGATTTGGGTACCAAACTTCGGATTCCATTTGTGTCACCAATCATTGGTTTGGTTATGTGACATTAAGACAGAGCCATTAAACTAATACATTGTTGACACATTCATTATTACAAGTAATGATTGTTGCTCTTGTAATGGTAGCCGTAGCAGTGGTAAGACTATAACTATTAATAACATTATATGAATCTCTCTTATTGACTTTTTATCACCTTCCATACTCACTACAAAAATAAGAAATGAGAAATAAAAATAGAGATGATAACCACTCCATACGGTGGATGGGAGAACAACTCTGGTAAACTAATTATGCATGTGAAAAATGCATATATCTATATTATTATATATGTGAAGGTTTGTATTATTATATATGCGAAGGCTTGTGATGGTGTTGATGTCTCATATTTTAGGTTTTCCTAACATATCCCTATAGTTGGTGTTTATGTAAAAATTATATTAAGAGGATGACGGGACTCAAAACTGAGATAATGAGTTTGATAGAGAAGACATTTACCAATTGAACAACACATTCTACATGTGCATTCCTCTTTGTCATCATTCTTATACTATTACTTTTTTTCGGATTGCACATGCATCACGTGTGCAAACTACTAGTATATATATAGTAGTTAAAAAGAGGGAAAGTGTTTTACCCTTTCCCTTGACCATTTAGGATTATTGTTAATGCAAACTTGAGCCTTACCGAACTTATTTAATTAGTGAATCTGTAGCTTAAAATATGATATGTTGGGGGAGACAATATATTCTCATTTTACTTTCCTGTTTACCCTTCCTATTACTGTGGCAATGAAAGCAAAAGGTCGAAATCATCATTCCAAACTTAAAAGCAAAATTTTGAAAAACAGAATTGCGGCAATCCAACTGTGAATCCTCGGCACAATATTTTGGAGAGTAAGCTATCAATTTAAGAAGTGCTTTTGCTAAATTTTGGCTGCAAATGTGTTGCTTCTATTAATTGAGCTTGTGCTTCAATTTTTGTTAATTTTAATATTCTTTCTTTTTGTATTCAGAGCTTCAGTTTGGATAAAGAGAGTCGGAAAAAATGTTATATGCTAGGAGCTCGGGGGCTTACTATAGTATGGGGAGATACTCCAATATATTGGGCATGGAGATCTTTACCTTGGGGATCTTTACCTCAATCAAGGTCTCCTTCCCTGCCTCTGCGTGTGCGCGCACACGTGGTTTTGTTTATATCAGTCTGTGGTAAACGTTCATATTTCACTTTCTTACGTGCATATAGTTTTAGTACGTGCAGATTCTCAGAAGTAGCGGAGCTTGTGTCAGTCTGTTGGCTCGATATTAAAGGCAAAATAGAGACTCGATTGCTGTCCCCAAAAACCACATACGTAGCATTTCTTGTATTCAAATTTGTACAAGCTAACCAAGGATTTGAATCCCTCCCAGCAAAAGCATCGGTTAGATTGGTTGGTGATGAAGAAGAGAAGAGCAGCACTGTTTATTTGAAACAGCCATTGACACCTGTGACAAGCGAAGGACTAAGTGGACGGTTTCCCCAGGAGAGGAAGGACAAGTGGATGGAGATTCAACTGGGAGAGTTTTTCAATGATCAAGGAGATGACGGAGAAGTGGTGATGCAATTGATGGAGATTGAACGAGGTAACTGGAAGTATGGCCTCGTTGTTGAGGGCATTGAGATTCGGCCTAAAATCGATACATAAATAAATAAAATGAAGATTATGAATGTGGGCATGCTGCATTTTTTCCTTGAAACCTTTGTGTTGAACTATAGATATAAAATTAGATTTTTTTTTTTTTTTCCTCAAAAAAAAAAAACCTACAGATATGTATAATATATATGATTATGCCATATGTGCAATATGTTATTGTAGTGCTGGCGCCGAGTAAGTGGCTGCTTTGGATTTTTGAAATTTAAGTCATGTTTGTCATAATTTAAAAAAGTCAAAAAGTCACATCTTATTTAAGTCTCATCATCTCTTTATCACATCATTTCAAATCCAATTCATATTCAATTCATATTTCATAAAAAGTAAAAAAGTATACTTATTTAGATCATTTCAAACCATCCCTTAAAAAAGGCTTCAAAAATATATTTACTGTTATACTTGTTTATGAATAAATTTTAAGAAAAAAGGCCTCCTAAAAAGAAAAATAAAAAGCTTACTAATGTGGTGGATTATTTAAAATTGATGGATGGTTGTTTTTTCGAATGAATGAATTTTGTATAAAATACTGTTTACTATTGTTGTTGCAATTGCTTCGGGGCGAAAGAAAGTTTTCAAAAGTTAAAACTGATTAGATCATACGTTCAATCAGTTATGTCATGATAAAGATTTAATAGAATTGGTTAACAAGTTGAATAAGCCTCCGTTTGGGAAGTGGGTTGGCTTTTTGGCTTTTTGGCTATTTTAGCCTGGGTTATTTTAGCCTGGTTTGGGAAGGACTTTTTGGCTTTTTGACTTTTTTTGCTTTTTTTGTGAGAGAGGATTGTAATGATTATGGGTTGGATTTGATGTTTTGTTTTTTGTGGCTAAAATAGCCTATTTTGTTTTTTGTGGCTATTTTAGCCCCAAACCAAGTTCCCAAACAATGCCTAAATCAAGCTTGATTAGTAATTTTATAGTTAAAAATTATAAAATGGTGATGTTTACATGATATATTATACTTTATTTATTTTTTATTAGGTACTCTAGTTTGGATTATTTTGGTTCTTAATTTTAAGTTATGTTTGAATTATAATAAATATGAGGGAAATGAAAATGTAAATGTAATTCAGGATTCTCATGATTTTAACATTTGAGGAGTTCCACTTACAAAAGAACATTTTAGCAGGTGGTGATTTTAGTTAAAAAGTGTAAAAAAAAATAAAAAAATTAAAAAATTAATAATTTATATCAAAAAATCAAATATTTTTTGCACATCTTTTTATAAAAAATTAAAAAATCATCCCAAACATATTAATTTTTTTACATCATATTTTAACAAAAAGTTAAAAAGTAACTAAAAAACCTATTCACAAACGAGCCTAATGAAGTTTAAATTTTTAAATAAAGTTTAAATTGCCAATTGGTCCAATTATATTAAAAGATGATTAAAATGATTAAAGTATTTTATGTAAGGGTATGGCTTCTGTCCAGTCCGGGATCGGATTGAACCGTGTTGTTGGGCCTGTGGAGGTCCATCACGGGTCTCGTTTTGATAATCTGAACCGTTTCAATGTGTAGAACTCGTCGAGTATTATATGCCTGTAAAAAATCACGTTGATCGGATATCGATAGCTATGTGATCAAAACAGTTTTTTGTCAACCGTTAATTTGTTCACCGTCTAATTTTTTTAATACGAAATTGATTTGATCATATAGCTATCAATATCCGATCAACGTGATTTTTTACAGGCATATAGTACTCGACGAGCTTTGCACAGTGACGATTCAGATTATCAAAATGAGACCCATGATAAATCCCACAAGCCAACAACACGATTCAATTCGATTCTGAACTGGACAGAAACTATACCCTTTGGGTGTGTTTGATTGGGGGGATTAGGAGGGGGGACTATCCACTATTTGGATTGTAATCCAAATAGTGCACCTTATCCGTCGTTTGATTTGATCTATTGTTTGATGTTGAATAGAATAATGTTTGATGTTGGTGATGTTGGATAATGTTTGATGTTTGATGTTGGTGATGTTGAATAATGTTTGATGTTTGATGAATAATGTTTGATAGCGTTGTTGATGTTGATGATGTAGTTGATGTTTGTTGATGTTCAAAAAGAAGGGAAATCATAAAAAAGACTAAATGGTTTAAGAAAAAACACTCAGGACTAACTAGAGCAACATTTATCAAAATGGGATTTATGAGTAATTTTTCCAAAATGTTTCATAGCTTTAAATTAAGGTGTGGTTTGACATGTCCCAAAAAATTTAAAAAGTCATTAAAAGAATTAAAAAGTTATTATTATTTATCAAAAAAATATATAAAAATTAATTTTACATGAAATTATTGCAAACAACTTTGACGTCTTCACAGACATAGAGCTGACTTTTTTAGAAAAATTGCACAGGCAAGGTGCACAAAAAACACGGTGAGGTCCATCACAGGTCTCGTTTTGATAATCTGAACCGTTCAATGTGTAGAACTCGTCGAGTATTATATGCCTGTAAAAAATCACGTTGATCGGATATCGATAGTTATGTGATCAAAACAGTTTTTTGTCAACCGTTAATTTGTTCACCGTCTAATTTTTTTAATACAAAATTGATTTGATCATATAGCTATCAATATCCGATCAACGTGATTTTTTACAGGCATATAGTACTCGACGAGCTCTGCACAGTGACGATTCAGATTATCAAAATGGGACCCATGACAAATCCCACAAGCCAACAGCACAATTCAATTCGATTCTGAACTGGACAGAAACTATACCCTTTATGTAATGGGATACGTTATGTAATTGAGTTAATGTGATATACTCTCTCTTTCATAGATATTTATGTGAGGCCTAAGTGTGATAGAAAGTAAGGCCTAAGTTTGATTTGGCCGAATATTTGACATTTCGGACTGCACACGAAGAGACTTCTCCAGTCTCTTTTTTGTCACATAAATATCAATAAATGGAATCTCATGTCAGTAATCACACGATGTACTGTCAAGATCACGAAATTCTAAATAAAGTTGTGAGTTTACACAAAAATTATAGAAATCATTCCAAAGTGATCTTTGTGACGAGAAAGTATTTTGTGTATCGAATGGACTACAGTAGCAAAGTTGTGAGTTTACACAAAAATTATAGAAATCATTCTAATGTGATCTTTGTGACGAGAAAGTATTTTGAGTACCGAATAGACTACAGTAGTATCCTTTGTTGAAAAAATAATGATTTTTGGTGATTTTAATGTAATATTAAAGTGGGTGTCAATCCTCAATTGAGATGGATTAAAATGGGTTTAGATTCTTTATAGTGAGATCTTTATACCACAAAAAGAATGACAAAAAACTATTAAGATTTGAATGAAAAATTGATTCATTAAGTTGGTCTCATGAAAGAGGTGTTGGGAAATGTGTAAAATTTCTATCTCACATTGATTGTAGAAGAGAACATTGATAGGTATTTAAATTTTATATTTTGCCTAAGGGTGTGAGCCCTTTGGGGCATCCATATTTTCCGAAAGAATGAAATTATGGATGTTTCAATGATGGACTTGGGCCAAGACTATGGTCCAAGTTAGTTATGGAAAAATTGCCACACGCTGCCCGCTCGCCCGAACCAATCCGAGTCCAAGGCTTGAAGCTTGAAGGACTGGATTGAGTGTGGGGGTTGGGCTTCGCCCACCCATCTTAATTTTTTTGGGCCAAGCCAGATATGTGGGTTGTAGAAAAATATACGCAAAACACATGTGTATAATAGAGCTGGAACTTCTCTATTCATGATGGACTTTAATCCATCAATTTTGCAGGTTAATACAAAATTCATTTCTACATTTGTGATGGGCCCTGATGGCATGAGCCTTTTCCTCTCTCTCTCTCTCTCTCTCTCTCTCTCTCTCTCTCTCTCTCTCTCTCTCTCTCTCCATGTGTATAAAAGGAGACCCTCTCCTTCAGTTTTCAACACCAGAAACTTTACTCTACTTTTATAATCCGAAATTTTCCTCCAATTTTATATTCTTCCTAGTGAGAGACTGCTACTTCAGTTCTGTTCGCCGAAGCTACACCGTACATGCTTCGCTGTAGCTAGTCCAACTGTCATATCCTGGGAGACAGATGTCGAACAACCTCCAGCACCCCAATCGGTGATGTAGCGAATCTGTTTTAAGGGCACTGTCTAGTATAGACTTCGGTTTGCTTCTTTTATGCCATTTTGTTTTATTATATATTAGTGGTAACCCGTGTTATGTACGAGATTTTATAAATTAAAAAAAAAATCATTGTAATTATCTTGAAATAATTTAATATTTTATCTTGCGGTATACATTGAAATTTATAAGCTAAGTTTTATATTTATAACTTTTTAAATTATTAGTTTAAAAAATTAAAATATATATATATATATATATAAATATATTTAGTGCAATTTTGATAATTTGTATTAAAAAAAAGTTAAACCTGATTAAATGAGATTATCTGAATTATGACATACCTATTCTTGTTATGAAAATACACAAATTTAAAAGTTATAATTAAAACAAATATATAATTTTATTATTAAATATGACATGAAGTTATATTTAACAATAATTAATATGATGCATCTATTATTAATCCAATAATTTAGGTTACATTTCTTTTGATTTCAATTTCATAACTAAAAATACAATATGAATATAATACACACGCGGATTTCCAGTTTTTATGAATAAGAAGGTTTCAAAATATTTTCAAACTTTCATCATTTTCTTTTAATTTTTTTTTTATCTAATTTGATTTTAAATTTGAATAAAAATTTTGATTCGATTTGAATTACTTAAACTTTTTTGTTAAAATTTTATCAATTTTTAAAAGAACTTTCATTATTTTCTCATTTTTTTTTCTTTTCACCAATTTCGATAGAAAAAATAATAATTTTCAACCTTTCATATTTTTAAATTTTTATCAAATTATAATTTAATAAAAAAATATATTAATGGTTGAAAATTCTCTTAATTGGAATTATAGTGAAATAACATATTGAAATAGTCAAAGTTTGAGTATGTGGTTGGTTGAAATGTATAATTTAATTAATTCTCTTCTCGTATTTGTATAAAAATTGACACTTATGACTACATCGTTATGAGTTGGATTATAGAAAAAAATTTGGGGTATCAATCATTTTTCATCTGTAAATATCTGTCATACTAAAAAAAGAAAAAAAAAATGTGTAGCTTTTTGATATGTGTTTATTAGTTTTGTTTTATGGACATAAACAATTAATGTTTCAATTTAAAAAATTAAAAAGTAAAATAAGAAATAGATTGGAATTTTTAGAGATAAAAGAAATCATCCAACTCTTCTATATACTATTAAGATGGACTATTTTAATCACATAAAAAAATAGAAATTATATTTAGAGATTATCTCTATATATTAA
Organism: Camellia sinensis; assembly: GCF_004153795.1. Classification (NCBI taxonomy): domain Eukaryota; kingdom Viridiplantae; phylum Streptophyta; class Magnoliopsida; order Ericales; family Theaceae; genus Camellia; species Camellia sinensis. The sequence continues at coordinate 3,277,317 of NW_021024804.1, forward strand.
TTGTAACAAATTAACTATAATATATATGAAAAGTTTTCAATTAATTGAATTATAATTAACAAACTAACGAATATCAGTAATGGTCTAATGGAATATAAAGAGGATAAAAATAAAGAACACAATAATATTTAAAAGTTTTAAATTTACCTAGTTATACAAAATCTAATGTTATAGTAAAATATTGAATTCTCAATAAAATTCACATTTTTTATAAAATAAAATGACAATAAAAAATAAAAAATTTAATACCCATTTTTTTTACTTCAATTTTGTTTATGGTATTCACTGACGAAAACAAAATCTGATCAAAATTCTTGACATGGAATGGACATAGATACTTCGATTGTAACCATAATCACCAATAATTCTACCATGCAAACCTATAAACAAACACATAAATTTCACTAAAACTGAAATCAAAACCAAACCAAACAAACCAACAGTAGAGAAAGAGAATCGCACAGAAAAAAATAAAATTAAAAAATAAATAAATTTATAGAGTGAGAGAATGTTACCTCCAGTAACTTATACCACACTTAACCCAATCCGTTAGCTCCTCTGCCAGTGCCTGTGAAGTTTAGGAGTTGGGATGAATCAGATTATTTTTTAAATAAGACTTGAAAATTCATTAATTTATCTCATTAAGTGATTTAAAATTTTGATATATATATATTAGAAAAATAGATAATTATATTACTAAATCATAATTCAAATTTAGATATTGTCATATTTTTTTAGAACCATATCTAAATTCTTATATCTTTTATTTTTGTGCGATTTCTATTCGTTTTTTTTTTCAATTTATTTAAGATGGAGTTATGGGTTTCTATTTTTTTAAAAATTTAATTTATCTGTGGTTTCTATTTGTTTTTAATTATTATTATTTAGGTAATTATGGTGTGAGTTAGATATGTGATAGACATGTGAGTTTTGTTATTAGATTTGTTTAGATAAACTTTAAATACTTTTGAAACTTAAAATTGGATATTAAGATGCAAAAGAAAGATTTTAACTGAATAAATAAAAATCAAATTTATTAATTTTATCTGTTTGTATATCTGATTTTTAGTTTTTTTTTTTTTTTGATTATACAATATATAAGATATAAGATATAGATAGATATCTACAACTTTAATGAAAAATATTATCTATTTTTTTGGGAAGAGAGAAGGAATGTAAGTTTTAATATTTTTTTTTTGGAAATCGGTGAGAGAGATTAGGATGGAAAGATTATGAAATATTTTTGTTATTAAATAAATAAATCAGTCATTAGTTTTTTTTAATCTATTTTATAAATTAAAAAATCAATAATTTTAGAAAATTGATTAATTTGTCTCATTAAGTGATTTAAAATTATGATAGATTTATATAAAAAAATAGATAATTATATTACTAAATCATAAATCAAATTTAGATGTTATATCTTTTTGAAATTCATAGCTAAATTCTTATGTTCTTTATTTTTGTGTATAACCATAGTGTATGAGAGAAATTGAAAAGAGTGTTATAATGATTATAAGAGAAGTCAAAAAGGTTTGTGGGTTGGGAGAAGTCAATAAATATTAAGATTTTTTTTTTTAAAATCAAAATATTAGAAAATTAGGATTAGAATATTGAAGCCCTTACAAAACTTGTAAATTAAAAACTCCTTTTTCCTTATATAATATATAAATATAGATTTCTGTTCAATCTATTTATAATTTCCAACATGTATGCTGCTTTGCAATTCTAATTCCTAAATATGAATCTATTTGTACTATATATATATATATATATATATATTTTTTTTTAACACAGAAACTAAAGAAAACATGGGAACAAACAAACAAAAGAAGACAAGCTCAGCTCAAAGCTTGCACCAAAGGCCTGGGTGGATGTAGCACCCAATTAATAGGCAAAGAACCAGAAAGAGATGCTCTCGCAGTCCAGTGAGCAACTTTGTTAGCCATCCGAGGTGACCAATGGAAGGATAAATGAGAACCTCGAGCTAATGCTTTAATGTCCGCAATAAGGGGGGCACATGCCCAGGGAGGAGCATCCTCGAAAACACAAGGCGAGATGACTGATTTGTTATCCCCTTCAATTTTGACGTGAGAGAGATTAAGAGTTTGGGCCATGAGACAAGCCTTGCGGATCGCGAACGCCTCCCCTTGCAAAGCAAAGTGAACCTTTAGCAGCTGTGCAACTCCATCTACTAGCTCACCTTTCCAATTCCGAAACAAAACCGCTATAGCAGCTGAGGTTGAATCAGGAGACATAGCCACATCACAGTTAGCTTTAAAACAGCCAGGTGGAGGAGCCGTCCAGCCCCCAATGGAAAAACTGCCACTGGTACAGGATTGACATGAGCCCCAGAATGAGTTTGGGAAGCCACTGACATAAACTCCATATTACCCCGAGCAGCTTGAAAAATGGTAGATATGGGATCCACAAGCAGTCCATTAAAAACCAGATCATTCCTAGACTTCCATGCACACCCAAACTGTAAATGTTCAATAGATTCAGGCGCACCAAGACAGACCGGACAAACACCATCCCATGTGCATCTACGTCTATAGATATTATGTTTTGTTGCCAAAGAATTGTGACAGCAACGCCACCAGAAATGTTTAAGTTTTGGAGGTACTGGAAGGCCCCAGATCATTTTCCAAACCGGTTCAGGGACATGGAAGGAAGTGGATGGTCTGTCAAGAAGTTGCGCTTGCTGATACAGGATCTCCTCTTGATACCCAGATTTGACCTTGTACAGGCCCTTAGAGTCATGGTGCCAAATAAGAGTGTCATCCGTGTTGTCAATCGAAATGGGAATAGCACAGATATTGCGGACGTCCGGTCGTGAGACCAAATGTGTCAGCAGCTTCTCATTCCATGATTTAGTTATCGGATTAATAACATCTATAACTTTCAAAATGGGGCACCCAGCGGGCTTGCAAGATTTGATACAGAAATCCTTATCCATTGGAGTCCATTTATCCTCCCAGAAATTGACTAAGGCCCCATTTGAAATTTGGCATCGAATCCCTCGCTGCAAAATCTTGCGGCCCTCAAGGAGACTAGCCCAAGCCCAAGAAGCTCGGGCACCTTTTGAAGCATTTAAAAAATCTGAATTAGGAAAGTAAATGCCCTTCAAGAACCGAGCTACAAAAGAATTGGGGTACTTTAGAAGTCGCTATGCTTGCCGTGCGAGTAAGGCTTTGTTAAAAGCTCGAAAATCACGAAATCCCAAACCCCCTTTGGTCTTTGGCAAGGACAATTTATCCCAAGCAATCCAATGAATCCCTTTGCTCTTAGAATCACCTTTCCATCAAAATTTGCTCATCATGGCGTTCATTGATTCACACAAGTTGTTTGGAAAAAGAAAGCAGGCCATTGCATAAGTCGGAATGGCTTGCACAACTGCTTTAAGTAAGATTTCCCTTCCAGCATGTGATAAAAATTTTGTTTTCTAGCCTTAAAGCTTATCCATCATCCGTTCGACCAAAAAATTGTAAGCATCCTTTTTGGAGCGACCCCAGCACGATGGCAGTCCCAAATATTGTTGTCACAGATGTTGAAAATTGAACCCCAGATTTGTCAAAATTAATCGACTGTCCCGAAGCTTTGCAATACACCTCCAGGATGCGAAGAATGTGACTACATTGGCCCAAGTCCGCTTACACAAACAATAAGGCATCGTCCGCAAACAACAAATGGGATAGCGTTGGACAAGACCGGTGAACCTTGAGCCCGAGAAATGATGCTCCCTAAGGCCTTGGTGTAGAAGTTTGGAGAGGACCTCAATCACTAGAAGAAACAGATAGGGGGATAATGGGTCTCATTGACGGAGTCCTCGCGATGGTTTAAAACAAGTTCGCTTAGCCCCATTGACAACAATTGAGAACGACACTGTTAAAATGCATTCCATCACCCAAGTAATCCATTTCTTATTAAAGCCCATTTTCTGAAGAACAGCCTCAAGAAAATCCCACTCAACCTGGTCATACGCCTTGTTAAAGTCCAGTCTGATTGCCATATTGGAGCACTTGCCAGACTTATGAGTTTTAAGGAAGTGGAAAGCTTCGTGAGCCACCAGTATATTATCCTGTATTAGACGCCCTGGGACAAATGCCGACTGGTTTGGTGAGATGATGCCACCCAAAATGCCCTTCAATCGATTAGCCAAGATTTTGGTGATGATTTTTAGATGAAAATTGCACAAACTAATTAGTCTGAACTATGATAATTTTTCGGGGGTTTAATTCTTGAGGATGAGGACAAGGTTGGTTTGGTTCATCTCCTTAAGTAAATAACCTCTAGCAAAAAAAATTTGAATCGCCCGACACACTTCAGTCCCAATAGCCTCCCAATAATGTTGGTAAAAGAACCCTGGGTACCCATCAGGGCCAGGGGCTTTGAGTGATCCAAGCTGAAAGACCGCTGTTTTGATCTCCTCCTCTGAGACAGTCCTGGTAAGTCTATCATTTATATCCCTAGTGATAATAGGATCCACCACCGCTAAGGCTTCCTCCAAATCCCTCACCCCACCACATGAGAAGAGACTAGAAAAATACCCATGTAACTGATGATTGATTTCCTCATCAGTTTCCAGCCAAACCCCCTCTTCAGATTTGAGCCGCAGCAGCTGGTTGCGTTGACGTCTTTGAATGAGAGTAGCATGAAAAAAGGCGAAGTTTTGATCCCCATAAGAGAGCCAATTAACCCGAGACCTTTGGTGTAAAAACATTTCCTCCCTTACCAATGAAACCTCCAAATCAGCCTGGATTGAGTTTTGTGCACGAACAGTGTCTGCGGAGGGTGGTTGGTAGTGAAGTGCATCCAGCTTGCTTTTGAGCAAATTTATTTTCACCTTGTTATTCCCAAATTCCTCCTTGCACCAAGTCAGTAAACTTCTACGACACGATTTTAGGCGTTGAACAAGTTGGAGCATTGGTGATCCAAGAGGGCACTGATGCCAAGCTTGCAGAATAACATCGCCACAACTCGGACTAGTAGACCACATGGTTTCAAATTTGAATTGATGAGGGATGGGATTCAATGGGACATAGCAGTTGATTAGAATCGGACAATGATCAGATCCAATCCGGCTTTCATGAAACACTTGGGCGTAGGGAAATAGTTCTCTCCACTCTGCAGTTGCAAAAGCTTTGTCCAATCTCTCTTGTACATTGTCTTGGCCGACCTGATTATTGGACCAAGTAAAAGCATTGCCCTTAAATTCGAGGTCCATAAGAGCACAATCATATAACATATCTTGAAAACCAGAAATCTGAGTTCTGCTACAATCCATTTCGCCTTGTTTTTCCCATATAAACCCAATTTGATTGAAGTCCCCAACACATAACCAGGGATAACGATTGCCCGAAGCCTGACCACGGAGAATCTCCCAAAATTCATTTCGGAGCTTCCTGTTTGGGGGCGCATACACAAAGGAGACTGCCCAATTTCTATCTAAACTACCAGCCCCGATAACACAACGGAAGAAATATTTTGATTTAAGACGGACCTGGACATCCGCCTCATCTGTCCACCAAAGCACCAAGCCCCCCGAAAGGCCCTCAGGATCAACATAGCACTTATGAGAAAATTGCAACCGTTGATGAGGGATGGGATTCAATGGGACATAGCAGTTGATTAGAATCGGACAATGATCAGATCCAATCCGGCTTTCATGAAACACTTGGGCGTAGGGAAATAGTTCTCTCCACTCTGCAGTTGCAAAAGCTTTGTCCAATCTCTCTTGTACATTGTCTTGGCCGACCTGATTATTGGACCAAGTAAAAGCATTGCCCTTAAATTCGAGGTCCATAAGAGCACAATCATATAACATATCTTGAAAACCAGAAATCTGAGTTCTGCTACAATCCATTTCGCCTTGTTTTTCCCATATAAACCCAATTTGATTGAAGTCCCCAACACATAACCAGGGATAACGATTGCCCGAAGCCTGACCACGGAGGATCTCCCAAAATTCATTTCGGAGCTTCCTGTTTGGGGGCGTATACACAAAGGAGACTGCCCAATTTCTATCTGAACTACCAGCCCCGATAACACAACGGAAGAAATATTTTGATTTAAGACGGACCTGGACATCCGCCTCATCTGTCCATCAAAGCGCCAAGCCCCCCGAAAGGCCCTCAGGATCAACATAGCACTTATGAGAAAATTGCAACCGCCGCCAAATTCTATCCAATTTTCCACTCTTATTTTTTGTCTCCATTAAAAACACTATTGAAGGACGATGGGTGATACATAACCCTCGGAGGATCTGGACTGTCAGGGGTCGCCCTATCCCCTGACAGTTCCAGCTCAAAATCAGCATGAACCTTGTGGCTTTTGAGGGCCAGCTACCAACGCCCATTTCTTCAAGTCAGCATCCTCGAGGGGAAAGGTACTAAGAACTTGAGAACAACAGTCTTGTGATTCTTGAGGCCATTCGATAGGAATAGAAACCAAATCATCATCTAAAAAATGGGGTGCAGAGCTACTTACAGTGTCCTCCAATAGATCATGGTCTGACCGCCCTTGTGAGCGACCCTTCCTCTCCCTGCTAGCAGCCTTAGTATGGAGGTTTTTACTCCCTTTTTTTCGGACAAGTGGTGATGACTAGACTCGACTATCAGTGACTGCAAAGCTTTTCAAAAGTTTCTGAGGACGAGAGATGTCCAGATGCACCTCAGGGGCTTTCCGTTTGAGGGACAGATCTTGGAAAATATTGGACATACATCGATCCACCAGCCCAGTAATAATGTTATCCTTTGTCGGGCTAGAACATGGGCTTAACTCCTCTATCCTAATATCTGAATTAGGCCCAGTTTGTCCCACGATAATCTGGGCCTCCACTAAAGGACTAAGTTGTTCAATGGGCTCTGTTACAAAGTATTGGTGACCCAAACCACCATCAGCAACGAATTGGGGCTTGGGCTAAGTCTGACAAACAATTTCCTGTGTAGAAAAGGCCTTCTCTGGAGTGGATGTATCCAAACAAGCGAGGGGCACTACTCCCCCTCCTTCAAACAAAGTGGACGCAACGGTTGAGACACCTGGGCCACGTCCTCCACTCCTCCTCCCAATCTGCTCCACATTAAGTCGTGGAGGTGATTCGTATACAGCAGGGCCAGCAGGTACCACAGGTACACCCATAGTGGATGTAGGAGGGGTAGGAGAGGGCCCCACGCCGCCTGTAGGAGCGTAGGCCCTACGCGCCGTCAAAGTGTGCACCCTTTCCTCCGCCTCGTCAACCCACTGTTTGAGCTGCTCCGGCGACATGTCATCACACAATTTTTACAACATACTCCTCTCTCATATGCACGTGGGCTCTGTCTTTGTTTTATTTTAACAAAGTATAGTCCACTTCAGCAGCATCATTTTCTTCTTTTCTCGTTTATTCATTTAATCTAATAAAAAAATATTATGGACTATAAATTTAAAATTAATTAAATATGGGTCATATTCACAATAAATGTACAGTATTAATTTTTTTAAAAATAATTTTTTCAAATTTGTAACATTACTGTTAACCTAAAGTCATATCACCAAGAAGTCTTAGGTGATTTCGTATGGGAGTTCGTAAATACACTCTTTTAGAAACGTGAGTGTTATATTCACTGGTTGCCTTATTATTCTATACAAAATGAGATGGTTAATTTCAGTTTTTTATTGTCCTTTTATTAATTTAATTTTTAAATTTCAATTTAATATATTTAGTTTTAGATTTTAATTTCAGTTTATATAGTCTAATTGAAGAAAATGCATTGAAATCACAATCTAATTGTTGAACAAAAAACTAATTGTACAAGTTAGACAATTTAAATTATAATTCTAAAATAGTAAAATGCTACATAAATAAAATGCGATATAAATAATAATTTTATAGTTCTACTCTATGAGCTAAAATAGTAAAATGCTACACAAATAAAATGCTTTTTTATTTTTTTATTTTTTATATATTATTATAAACAAATCTGGTGTTGTGTGGTTAAATTTTGGAATGTCAAATGAGAACTAATTTATTTATATCAAAGTTTCACATCATTTTTTTAAAGAAATGTTTAATTCAATAGCAATACTCACTTACAATAAACTTAACAAATTTAATATAATTACGTCGATTTCTCTTTTAATAAGATTAAAATAATCGAAACTTACGTAGATAAGGTGTAAATACGTGAATAATTAATAGTAAAATATACATTTAGTAAAAAAGATATGATAACATTACTTTTTTCTTTAAACAACTAACGAATAATTGATGAAAATAAAACAAAGTGTTATTTGAATTAAAACTTGTGGGACTTGATGTACTTCCAAAACTCAAAAATATATAGTATTAATGGTCATCATTGGACTCGAAGGCTTATGGGTCAACCCAAGCCCATACCCAGGTGGCCCAACTCGAATAAAGCTTGGGTAGGTAGGTGGGGAACCGAAGGATATTTTTGGGCTTATGAGGATGCTGCAAAGAAAAAGAAGGTGGGCGTTGTCTGGGCCAAGACCATTGGGTAGGGCTTTGACTTGAGGTTTTGACAGATGGTTAATTTCAGTTTTTTATTGTCCTTTTATTAATTTAATTTTTAAATTTCAATTTAATATATTTAGTTTTAGATTTTAATTTCAGTTTATATAGTCTAATTGAAGAAAATGCATTGAAATCACAATCTAATTGTTGAACAAAAAACTAATTGTACAAGTTAGACAATTTAAATTATAATTCTAAAATAGTAAAATGCTACATAAATAAAATGCGATATAAATAATAATTTTATAGTTCTACTCTATGAGCTAAAATAGTAAAATGCTACACAAATAAAATGCTTTTTTATTTTTTTATTTTTTATATATTATTATAAACAAATCTGGTGTTGTGTGGTTAAATTTTGGAATGTCAAATGAGAACTAATTTATTTATATCAAAGTTTCACATCATTTTTTTAAAGAAATGTTTAATTCAATAGCAATACTCATTTACAATAAACTTAACAAATTTAATATAATTACGTCGATTTCTCTTTTAATAAGATTAAAATAATCGAAACTTACGTAGATGAGGTGTAAATACGTGAATAATTAATAGTAAAATATACATTTAGTAAAAAAGATGTGATAACATTACTTTTTTCTTTAAACGACTAACGAATAATTAATGAAAATAAAACAAAGTATTATTTGAATTAAAACTTGTGGGACTTGATGTACTTCCAAACCTCAAAAATATATAGTATTAAAGGACATCATTGGACTCGAAGGCTTATGGTTCAACCCAAGCCCATACCCAGGTGGCCCAACTCGAATAAGGCTTGGGTAGGTAGGTGGTGAACCAAAGGATATTTTTGGGTTTATGAGGATGGTGCAAAGAAAAAGAAGGTGGGTGTTGTCTGGGCCAAGACCATTGGGTAGGGCTTTGACTTGAGGTTTTGACCTACACGATAGCCTAATTAGAGACCATCAGAAAAAGCTCGCTTGCAGTCTTAGGCTCAATTTTCACGGGCGAGCCCAATGCCGAGCCATTATGTAATATTGTTAATAACAACAGTATAAGAAGAGAAATGATATATAAGTTTACTTTTCAAATTTAATGATATGTAAGTAAAATTTTTGATTGATGATTAGAGAAAATATGATTGAAACTCAAAACTAAAATGACCACATTTGTCTATAACTGTTTATCAGATACACCACTTAAACCAGCTATTGTTGTCACAAATATATCATTATAGAGTTGAAGACATCATTTAATAGTTACGCGTAATGTTTGATTTCATGAAAAAAAATATCATAAAAAATTACACAAAACTTTGCGAAAAATTTAATGTAATAAATAACAAAATAAGAAAAATGAATTATCTTCAAATTGAAAACCAGACACATAACCAATCACATAAAACAGGCATGATTATGCATATCACACTACCAATCGTAAATTATATAATTTAATTCAAATTACTTTACCTATATTTAAAAATATATATATTTTTAATGTGAGAAAAGGACAATTAATTTTAGGGTAATTATATTTGGCAATTTTTTTACTTTGATCCTCAGAATTTATTTTTTCTCATTTTGACCCTTCATATTTTAAGTTTTCTTCACTTTACTCTTAAAATTATTTTTTTTTTAAAAAAATTAAATAGAAAATAACACATTGATAGTCAAGTAGTATAAAAATATTTTATTATACATAATTCACACATTTGATATAAACTTATACTCTAATATAGTAATATACTTTTATGTTATGTGACCGTTATTATTGTATTTTTTGTCTAATTTTTAACAGAAATTAGTTTTGAGAACAAAACGAAAAAAACTTGAAATATAAAGAATCAAAGTAGAAAAAAATAAATTTTAAAGTGACCAAATATGCAAGAAACAAAATGTAATTTGTCCTTAATTTTAATTTTAAAATTGAAGAAAGAGACAAATTTGGGAACATGCATTGCATAGATGAATAAGTCTATATATGAATCTCATTTTAACTATCTCAAATTTATCCTGAATGATAATATGTAGTGGAAATTGAATTTGTATAGTGTGAAATTTATATGTATAATAAATTTGAATCACAAATAATTTTTAAGTAGTTAAGTCTAAATTTATAGTATTATTGTTACATATATACATATTAGTAGGTGGCACACACTAGGGGTGAGCAGCGGATACACCGATCCGCCAAAACCGACAGAACCGAACCGATCCGCCACATTTTGGACGGATCCGCCAAAACCGATCGAACCGCCTCGTCTCTCCCGTGCGTCCCTCCTAGAGTTCCGTCGCTGGGGTTCTAAGCCCGCCATGGGAGGGATAGAGGGTAAACCTTCGCGCCTCCCTCCCCCCTCCGAGGTTTGTCTGTCGATAGCAGATTGCGGCAAATCTTCATTATGTGCCATTGGTTTTATCTGGAGAGGAAAACTCGATTAAAAAGTTTTGTTCTTTCTGTAGTTTCCCATAGACGGCGCCAATTGTACGAGAGCAGAATGATCTTCTCGTATAATCCTGTTGATCAAGTTTGAGCTCCTCTAAACGTCGTCGCTTTGCTCCCTGAAAACACAAACGTGAGCTAGCCAGCGGGTGTGTGCCGGATACCTCTCCGATGCCTAAGTCAGCAAAATAGACAAAAAGCTCTGTGTATTCGAGAGTCCAAATTGTGATACCTGTACATAGGTTCTGTCATGAGTTTTTATAGTTTCTGCCTGGCACAATCCTACTAGGACTCTTATTCTGCAATGCAGAGTCCTCCTAGAAATCACACTCCTGAAAGATAACGCTTATCCTTCAACACCCTCATTGCTTTAACCAAGTGAAATGGTTTTACCTCGGTAGTATGACAAAGCAATCGGGCTAACATATGCTGACGTGGCAAGTTTCACCGAACTCTCCTTAGCTCGGTTCTACCTTGCTTTCCTTAGCTCGGTATCAACTTGTTTGCATAACGCAACTCCTCGTACCCCAGTTCAGAATACTCGAACCGAGCTAACTTTAGTCATCCATGACCGGGCCAACAGAGCCCAATGGCAAAGCCCATTCTACTCAGCCCATAGCTCGGCTCGCTTCTTCCCAGTTCTAGCTCGACCCAGACTTGCGCTTTTTACCCTCTCACTAATAATTTTAATAATTTTTTCCTTATTCACAATGATATGACAATGATATAATAAATGTGTAATTTTGTAAATAAGATTTGTTTATTTGTACACTGTTAACAATACATAAGCTATTGTAAGATTTTTTGTTTTCATTTTTTCCTTTGCCCTAATCCTGGGAGCGTTTGCCAGTCAATTTGGGCAAAATCATCCACTAATCCATCTTTGATGGATTGAGAATTTTTGAACCGGGGCAAATTTCCAAAACCAACAAATTAGTTGAATATTTTAATGAATTTAAACCAGCAGTATAAAGAGATTATATATATAAAATAAATAAATAAAGAATATTAATGACCATAAAACCTTTATATTTTTACAATTTCAAACAAAAAATTACTTATTTATTCAAATCCTCACACAAAATTTAATAATTTTAAACTAAAAATTAAGTATTTATTCCAAATTTCAATACAAAACTTATAAATTAATTGAATGTGCAATGCTCATAATCACATTTCATAAATTAATATATAAAACAATCAAATTTTTAAAAAATTATGTGAGAGAAATTGAAAGATTGTATGTGATTCACATTCATGTAATTGAGTTTGGATTTGTTAAAATAGAATATCTCAACTTTACAAATAAAGTTAGCATTGCGAATCAATTTGTATCCATTTTAATTGTTTGAACTGTTCATCTCATATAACAAGCTAAAAAGAACATGCATACAAAAATTAAATTAATCAGATATAAATAATTACATGATCAAATAACATATATAATACAAAAAATGAAAGTTTTATTCTTAAAACATGTATGGCGTATAGATAAAAATGATTTTATAGTATGACAATCAATATTGGATCGATTTGATTTTTGTTTATAGATAATTTTCTCAATTGGTTGTATGAGATGAACAATTTAGTTCACCAAAATGAATCTCATTAATCTCATAATGGAACAACTTTATTGTGAAGTTGATATCTTCAATTTTAACAAATCTAAACTCAATGTAATTTTGCCCGCGCTCGCACACACACATACACAGCTTCTCTTTAGTCCGAAGTCAAATTGGACAATACTGTTGGGCCGTAGTGGGCCTGATTCTAGGGCCTTTTTCATGATCCAAATCGTTCAATGTGTAAAACTCGTCGACTACATCATTCCTATAAAAAAAAAATCACATTGATCGGATATTGATAGTCATTTGATCAAGTTACATTTGTTTCAATGACAATTATGATTTTAAAAATCAATCGCAGATACAAATGCAAGCTTATTAAATGACTATTGATATCCGATTGATGTAATTTTTTCAAGGTGATATAGATTATCAAGATGAATTCAAGTCAGACCCATTGCGACTCAATAACACTGTCTAATCCATTTTCAAATCGGAGAAAAGCTACACCCTATATAAACATAAGTAGGGTCCGGTCAATTTGTAATAAAGCTGACAATTTTAACCTGCTTCATAACCCAAATGATCCATCAATTTTTATCACCCAACTCGTTCACATTCTCAAGCTTTTAATTTAAAATAAGATTTACTCATCTAATGATTAAATGCATTTTTCTTTTCTTTTTTTTTTTCATTGTGAAAATGCATTAAAATTGAAAATATATATTCGCACAACCAACCACATAGAGGTCCCATTTGACAAGAGAGTTGAAATTAAATTAGTTCATTAAAAGATAAAAGAAGTTAAAAGATTAATAAGATAAAATACTATATTTAAATCATAATTATATTATTTTTTCTCTCATAAAATTATAAAAAAATCAAAACCTCATCCTAATTGAAACTTTGTCAAGTTAAAATAATAAAAATAAAATAAAAAATCAAACTAAATTTTTTTTTCCAAACAAAGACAGAATAGTCATGATTATACATATCAAGGGATGAAACTCATCATAAAATATATAACTTTACTTCAATTATTGCACTTATATTTTATTCTCTAATCGGTTTGGTGCCTGCATAGAAAATAGTACGAGTACATATTTTTTAAAGCAAGAAGGGGATAATTTTAAATTTTAGAGTAGATTACAAATATATTTAATGAGGTTTGTATAAAATATGATTCACCCCTTATAATTTTAGAAATTACATTTCACTTTTTGAGATTTCTAATTTCATAATAAATGACTCATTTTATTAATAAATTATCAATTCAATTAACAATTTTTATTGACGTCAGAAAAATATTTCAATTAATAATTTATATAATTTTATTATTGTATAGGATGGTAGTTATGAATTTTACTTTTTTTAATTAATTCTATTAAATAAAAAATTTAGACAAAAGAATATTTATAATTTTCTAAATTAAAAAAAATAATTTATATTTTAACAATATATTTAAAATTTATCCTAAATTTTAAATTTAAAAAGTCGAAGAAATAAACAAATTTGAGAACATGGATAGTATACACATGGTAGACGCCTATATATAGAAATGGGAGAGGAAAACAAAGACATGAACGGAAGGAGATGGACTATCTGTCTTCATTACCGGAAGGTCTTGTACCAGACATTCTTGTCTATTTGAAATCTCCTCGCGATGTGTGCCGATCATCGGCGATCTCATGGGGATTCAAGTCCGCCGCCGATTCCGATGCCGTCTGGGAGAGCTATCTACCGTCCGATTATCGGGAGATCATATCGAGGTCCGTATCACCGTTGGATTTCTCCTCCAAGAAACACCTGTATTTTCTCCTCGCCGACTCTCCCCTTCTCGTCGACGGTGGCAAACTGGTAACCTAATCGCATCAATTCTTTTTTAATCAAGAGCAAATTACATAGTTCTTACATATCATTTTTATTCTTAAACTTTCAATTGACTCATAAGTAGGTGAGAAATATTAAGAAATGATTACACTCTGTTTAGATGTTTACTTGTTTGGATGGTTAAGGAGGTGAAAATGATGAGAGATGGTGATAATTTTTTTCTCACCAAACTTATGTTTTGTTTCTCACACAAAGTGGTGAGATTTGATGGGAAAAGAATTGGATTTAATAAGTTTTTTTTATAAAATATCATAATAACATTATGGAAAAAATATAGCTTATTAATATTAATATAGAAGGTTATTTTGACAAAATAAAATATAATACTTTTTTTTTTCTTTTTTCTTATTTATTTTATCCAAATAAAATAGGTGCATCTCTTTTATTTATTCAAATATAATGGTAAGAAATCATAATCAAATCATTTCTTTTCTTAGGTGAGAAATGTTAGTGTTTTTGACAAAAAACGATGACTGAGCTGGTTAGGCTTAACTATTTAAGTTGACTAAGTTTATAATTTTGTCACTAAAAGTTGAGGTTAATTCACGGATATGTGTATTTTCTATTACAAAATGCCAACATTTATAAATTCATATTGCGGCAAAGTTTTAAATTTATATTTTCTATTACAAAATACTAACATTTGTAATCCAATTGGACAAAATCAAGGCACAATTATAAATTTAAGGTCAAACATCAAGCCAATTGAAATTACAGCGACGAAAATAACACAATGACCAAAATATCGAATTACTGAGTAATTTGCTCTTTAATCAATTTGTTTTTATATCTTTTGATTCGATATATATGTATATATATTGTAGAGGGTCAAAAATTAAGGTCCAAATTGAGTATGGGCCTAAGTTCTAAGGTTGCCCCTGTTAGGCGACCAAGAATGACTAAAGGAGCATGGGTTAAAGACCAATAGTGGGTCAAATTAGGTCCGACCCGCCAAAGATCCGAACAGACTCCATTAGAAAAAAGTGTCTAAGTGAAGTTACAGAGGTATTACTTGCAGCGGTCAAGTTGTTGAGGCATTTTGCCTCAGTGCCGCCATTTCTAGTATTGTCGGTTCCGCTGGCATTTAAATGGCAGATGCAACATTTGTAGCGGCCAAGTTGCAGAGGTATTTTGTCGGTGCTGCCATCCCTAATATTGTCGAGACTGCCATTTGAACTTGCTGCGGGAAATGACGGCCGCAACAACTACAGCCGCCACAACTAACTTGCGGAGGGAACATCCCGCCAAGGTGATAGTAGCTTTTGGGAGAAGCTTCTCCTCCACAAGTAGAGGTTAATGCTTGGCGCAAATAGCAGGCCTCAAGACATTATTAGCCTAGGGTTGATAGCAGGCCCCCAAAGTCATTTTTAGCTTGGTGTTGATAGTAGGCCCTGAAGCTCACTACCTTGGCGCTGATAACAGGCCCCATATCTTACTGGTTGGAGCCAATAACAGGCCCAAAGATACTAGTATGCCGCGGTGAGCCCGAGTGTGAGGGATTCCTTTTCCATTACTCAGGTCATGGACCTGCCTTAGTCGCTTAGACAGGACTAAGGAAGCCTCCTGGGTTTGGTACTAAGGCACATCATGGCTGATAGCAGGCTTGGCTGTGACCTTCGCCCTGGGAAGCTGGGGAGTTTGTGGTTAGGTGGCTAAAGGTGGAGGCTTTGCTGAGGTAAACACGAAAACATGGTTGATAACACGCTATGAAGCTTGAAAATGTATGTACTGGCTAAATAGAACTGAGAAGGTAAGTGCAGTAGCAAGGTTTACCGCTGCAAGTGCACTTGTTGAGGTTCGAGCTCAGAAGACAATGCAGCGGCAAACATTACTGCCGCAAGTGCAATTGCTGAGGCTTAAAAGGTAGTTGCGGCGCTAAACACTCCCGCCGCAAGTACACTTGCTGAGGCATCTGTGCCAAATAGATAGTATATAGTACATGCAGAGAGACGCGTGGCACTTTCAGCCTGGTGGCTCAAGGCAGAATATTTCATGTGATCCTTAGGGACACAAGTCTTCTCTCTATTTGGCCACTTCGTGTCCTCTTGGTACCAAGGAAAAGCCTATAAATAGGACCCATATCCTAAGGTCTAAAGAGAGGATTATTGGGAATTAAGGGGAGATGTTGCCCATTTGTACACTGCCATTCATTTCTTCTTGAGCTACTTGCTTCACTCTTAACTAGCTACTCATCATCTAGTCATTCCACCATTGTTGGACCATTAACATAGTTTTGCCTCTCTAATCATTGCTCACATCAAACCCTCCCTATATATATATATATTAGTGTGTTTTGAAAATGGGAAATTTGAAATTTAAAATTAAAAAGCAAGACAATTGGCGAACAATTTGAGACCAAAAAATTATGAGTATATACATGCTAGAAGTGTTGGCACATATGTAGTGTGTGCGAGTAAAACAATTAGATTGATGATTACAAATTGAAACAGTTATAGAGGGCCATAAATTGCTCCAAACAATTACCAACGTGAGCTGCGAACATTTATGAATCTGAGATTTAAATGATAAAAACATAAAAAAATTTCAAAATTTAAGCCTACGCATGTAACTGCTCTTTGGATATTTTAGGCAAAATCAAAAACTGGGACATCAACACCAACTCAAGAGTTGGGTTTATAATAGTACTAAAAGTGGACACACGATAGTTATATAAAAGAATTGGCTGTGAAGCAATTAACAGTTACATAGTGAAGGCAGTTAGAATGTAAATTGGAGAAATTTAGGTTATGGTTTGAGAGGAAGAAAGAGAGAAGACAGAAAGAGACTGATAATAATATATGGTTTAGAGTTATTGAATTACTCTACACTAGTAAATATAATTATGGAAAGCCTGACATTACATAATGGCCAGAGTACTCTCAACTTAACTAAATAATAACATAAGGACATATAACTAATCTAATACTCCCCCTCAAGCTAGAGTATAAAGATCAAACATGCCTAGCTTGAAAGATAAGCGCTGAAAAGAAGTCCGAGCCAAAGGTTTGGTGAGGATATCACCTAATTGATCTTCAGAACGAACATAATGAGTCACAAGTTGCTTGCGTAGTAGGAGATCTCGAATGAAATGACAATCAACCTCAATATGTTTGGTACGCTCATGAAATACAGGATTATTAGCAATGAATATGATAGCCTGATTATCACAACACATACTCATAGGAGTGGGAACAGAAATACCAAAATCCTATAGAAGAGAGTGAACCTATAACATCTCAGAGGCGGTATGAGCCATGGCACAGTACTTAGCCTCGGCACTAGAATGAGCAATAACTGTCTATTTCTTGCTATGCCAAGTAACAAGATTACCACCAGCAAAGGTGCAATAGCTTGAGGTAGAACGTCTATCAGTCCTACTGCCAGCCTAATCAACATCACTGAAGCCAGAGATAGACAATGAGAAAGACATACGATAGAGCAAACCCCGACTTGGGCGATCTTCAAGTACTGTAAGATATGGCGCATAGCATCAAAATGAGGTTGGTGAGGAGCATGCATAAACTGCTTGACCACATCCACAACATAGGTAATATCTGGACAAGTGATAGTGAGATATGTCACCTTTCCAACCAACTGATGATAACAACTAAGATCAGAAAACAAGATCCCGGTTTCACCATAAAGTTTAACACGAGTCCATGGGAGTATTACTAGGATGAGTGCCTAAAAGACCAGTTTCAGTGAGAAGATCAAGGATATATTTCCGTTGTGAGAGAAACAAACCCTGAGATGATCGAGCAACCTCAATCCCAAGAAACTACTGAATATAACCCAAGTCCTTGGTGTGAAAGTGCTGATCTAAATACTGCTTTAAATCAACAATACCAGTAGAGTCACTGCCAGAAATGATAAAGTCATCCACATAGCCACTAAGGATGATACTCCCAGTAGACAAGTGACGAACAAAAACAGAGTGATCAGAAGTAGAACGACGAAACCCATATGCAAGCACAATCGCACTAAACCGATCAGACCGTGCACGAAGGGACTGCTTAAGACCACACAAGGCCTTCCGTAACCAACAAACGAGATTCTCATGATCGGGAACAACATATCCAAGAGGTTGATTCATATAGACCTCCTCTTGGAGATTGTCATGAAGAAAGACATTCTTAATATCAAGTTGATATAAAGGCCATGATTGACTAACAACAACCGAGAGGAGAATCCGAACAGAGTTAAGGCAAGCCATAGGGGAGAAAGTCTCTAGGTAATCAGCACCATAGGTTTGAGTGTAACCTTTGGCCACCAGGCGAGCTTTAAGGCGCTCAACAGTTCCATCAAGAAAATACTTGACAATATAAATCCAACGACAACTAACAATGGTTTCCTAGAAGGCAAAGGTGTAAGTTTCCAAGTCTGATTCTAATGAAGAGCACTTATTTCCTCATCCATAGCATGCTTCCAAACCGATAGGTACATAGCCTGTTGATAAGAACGAGGAATGGAAATACTAGACAAGCTACAAGCAAATGAGTGAAATTCAGGAGAAAGACGATCATATGAAACAAAATGAGCAATAGGATGTTGGGTGCAAGTACGTTTACCTTTGTGAATAGCAATAGGAAGCTCATAAGGGGCCACATCAGCAGAGGGAACAGAAGATGGAGGAGCCTTAGACAAAAGAGATGAACGGGCCGGGCCATAAGAAACAATGCGACAAGCTTGGGACCGCTAATAAACCTGCAGAGGAGAGGGAGGTAATGGAGCAGGATCTAAATTGGAGTGAGGATCTATACTGGTGGGAGGTGTGAGAGAGGATGAGGGGACACAAGGCATTGGAAGAGTAGGTCGGGGAGAGGATGGCTCCCCCCCCACAACAAGAGAGAAGATCAACGAATAACTACTGTCCAGACGAATAAAAAAAAGGAGTAGCCTCAAAAAAGGTAACATTAGCACTGGCAAAGTACGTACGAGACTTAGGGTGATAACACCAATAACCTTTCTAAGTATGAGAATAGCCTAAGAACACACACTTGCGAGCACGAGGAGATAACTTATACAAACTCGAGCCAAGAACACGGACAGAGGCCACACAACCAAAAACACAAGGAGACAAGGGAAACGAAGAAGATGCTGGGTATAACTGAGAGTAGGGAGACTGGTTGTATAACACAATTGATAGCATGCGGTTAATAAGCGAGCAAGCGGTGAGCACAACATCACCTCAAAACTGCTTGGGAACATGCATGTGAAACATTAGTGTACGAGCCACATATAGCAAATGGCAGTGTTTTCGCTCCTCATTGTTAAGAGTCATCATTAACTTTTCTAGAATCATCTAGGCTATTAGGTGCATATGTTGAACAATCTAGAAGACTCCGGAAAGATCTAGAAGACTCTAGAAAGATCTAAAGAAATTCGGAAGATTCTAGAACATTGTAGAAGATTTCGGAACGTTAGAGAAGCTTGTAGAAATCTAGAGAAATCTAGAAGGTTCTGGAAGGTTCTAGAATATTTTAGGAGTATAGAAACTACTATTATATACTAGAATAGTTTAGAGAGTTCTAGAATATTGGAAAGCATGAGTATATGCTAGAATATTCTAGAGGGTTAATAATAGCCCTTGGATCAAAATGATCCTAGCCATCCATTGAGGAGGTGGATGACTATATAAAGAGAAGTGACCTCATTTGGGACAAGACACAACAATCAAGAGTGGAGTCAAGTGCTTGAGTGTGAGTGATTCCAAAAGTGAGGCGTCGTTGAGAGTTTTCTTGTATACTTGAGTGTATCTTTGCATCTAAATAAAGATTCACTTTTGTATAGCCGTTGTGTTCTAACTCAACAATTTGGTATTAGAGCAAGGTGGTCAAGGACCGTTTTCTTGAGTTGATCGTGCACAACTTAAGATTGTGAAGCTTGTGGATTAGTGACCACACTTGCTTGGTGAAAGTGCAGGAGGATCACACCAAGTCACGATGGTAGATCTTGTGAACACAACGAGTGGAGTCACAAGACTCGACAACAACTACCAGAGTTGGCAGAGTCGCATCAAGTCCTACCTTGAAGGGCAAGATTTGTGGGAGGTTTTTAATGGAAATGAGACTACACTACCTTCCACAGAAAATGCCGAGGCACTCCGCAAATGGAAGATCAAGGCCGGAAAGGCAATGTATGTGCTCAAGACAACCATAGAGGATGAGTTGTTCGGGCGCATCAAGAATGATGACACACCCAAGGCAGCATGGGACACCTTTGCATCATTGTTTTCAAAAGCAAATGATGCTTGGCTCCAATTTCTAGAAAATGAGCTGATGTCTACCACTCAAGGAAGTAAGTCCATAAGTGAATATTTCACAAAAATTAAGGATCTATGTCATGAAATTTCAGATCTAGATCCTAAAGCAAATATTAATGAGGAAAGAATGAGAAGGATCATTATACATGGGTTAAGGCCCAAGTATAATGCATTCATCACAGCTATAAGGGGTTGGCCAATTCAACCATCTTTTATAGAGTTGGAGAATTTATTGGCTAATCAAGAAAGCCTATGCAAGCAAATGGCTGGGGTCTCATTGAAGACTGAAGAAGAGGCACTCTCTAGTAATAATAATAGAAAGGGTGGACCAAGATGTTGTGGACCAAGACGGCCTAACTCTACAAGGCCAAAGAAAAATTAAGAACATGCCAAATCACAGCAGCAGGATGGGAGCTCTCAAATAGGGGAGCTTAATTTGGCAGCAACAACGATGATCCTCAGCACCCTGGCGGCGTAACATAGAGTGTTACAAATGTGGAAAGAGAGGTTACTAAGCAAAAGATTATTGTTCAAAGAGAAGGCAAGAAGAAGGTAACTTGGTGACATCTAAAAGTCACCAAGACAACGGTGAGGAAGAATGGGACTTCCAAACATCCTTTGCAGTGTTCGATCCTAATGAGACTTATTGCTCTAAAGAAGTAGACTTTGATGCATGGGAAGTGCAAGAGTAACATAGTCCAACCGCTAGTGAAGTGGCTGTATGTGCGGTTGTGTCTAAGCCTAATGAGTCGGCTCTTGTGGTGGAGTCTAAAACTGGAGCAATCAACTACAACAATGATTGGATCGTTGATTCAAGATGCTCTAACCACATGATTGGTGACGAGGAGAAGCTATCCAACATCTCCGAGTACAAAGGAGGCTGGGTAGTAGTGACTATTGATAATACAAGGTTGCCGATCACCCATGTTGGTAAGACAATCATCACTTCTCGTTTCAACTCTAACCAAATACATCTGCAAGGCGTCTATCACGTGCCAAGGACGAAGAAGAATCTGTTATCAGTCTCACAACTCACATCCTCGGGCAAATATGTTTTATTCGGCCCAGAGAATGTGAAGGTTTACCAGAAGGTTAAGTTATCTGGTACTCCCATCATGGAGGGAAGACGGTTGGAGTCTATCTACGTAATGTCAGCAGAATCAGCCTACGTAGATAAGACTCGAAAGAATGAGATTGCAGACCTTTGGCATGCACGCTTGGGTCACGTGAGCCATCACAAGCTAAAAATAATGATGAAGTCTATGCTCAAGGGCCTTTCTCAACTAGATATTCGAGAAGATACAATTTGTGCCAAATGTCAGTATGGTAAGGCACATTAGTTACCATATGAAGATTCAAAGTATAAAGCTAAGGAACCCTTAGAGCAAGTATAATATCATGAGTAACAAGCCTAAGAGTATCAAAAAGAGAGGAATTACCAGAGATATGGAAACTAGCATCAGAATCTATGAGCCAAGGTTGGGTGGACTGAGCCACACATGCAATATTACCGGAACTAGCCGTAGCAGCTGTAGAGAATGAAGGTAGACCAGGCCGAAGAGACTGGACAAGGGAAGTAAGCTCGCTAATCTGAGTAGTGAGTGCCTCATGAGAATCAACCGGAGAAGTAACAGGGCCAGTGGAAAACGAGGACGGAGCATCCATAACCTGATGCACATGGATAGGTTTGCCATATTTTTGCCAACATCAAGGTTTAGTATGACCTAGGGAACCACAATGAGTACAAGTGCAATCACCACTAAAACTAGAACCTAGTCCACTACAACCACCACCATGAGAGCCACCACCATGAGAACTACCTCCACGAGTACCTCGTGAGCCAGAATAAGAGCCCCATTGACCAGAGGGTCCATGTAAACTCCCTCGACTAGGCCCACGATCACCACTGCTAAAGACTAATGCAGAAGAGAACAAGGAAGAGGAACCAGAGGTGGGTTGAGTCTGTCTCAATGAAGAACGCGACAGTCGAGAATAGGCATTAGCAACAGAAGGTAGAGTCTCACTGGCGAAAATATGATCCTTGAACCCCCGTAAATCAGAATCCAAGCCGGAGAGTAAAGAGGTCATCATAAACTCTTCCCAATGTTGCTTATGTGTGGCCAAATCAGTAGTGAAGGGTCTGTGCTGCAATAATTGATCCCACAAGTTCTTAAGACCACTATAACAACCGGAAAGAGACTGGCCAGATTGGCGACTAGCAAAAATCTGCTCATATAACTCATAGACCCGAAAGACATTACTCTGATTCGAAAATGATTCAGTAAGGGAGTCCCAAATTTGCTTAGCAGTGTCCCAAAATTCCACAGTAGTAGCAACATGAGGGTTTAAGCTATGCCATATCCACCCCATAACACATGAATCCTCACTACACTAATCATCATAAGTAGGATGATCTGTAGTGGGAGGTAGTTCAGTAAGAAAACTTTAACTGCATGAGCCCAAGCCATATAATTTGTACCATTCAATTTTTTTTGTAGTAATAGATTTAGGCATCTCATCATCCATACTCACAGCCATAGATGGTGTTGCCTTAGCCTCAGGCTCAGCCATAACAATCTCGCAAGTCAACAATAAAGGGAAGATGAACCAGCAACAAGAAGTAAAGTACTAGCACCCACAAACAACCAAGAAAGGCAACAAAAAGAGCTCAAAACCAATGACCCATGAAGAACAGAGGTGGGTGAAACACAAACAGGACTATCAAACCACAATAGAGATCAAAAAAGCTACCCAACAGCAACAAATGAACAAACTAAGGTCAAATAACCACAAACAGGTGATTTTCAGCACCTATAGAGTAGATTTCAATAGGTAGAAACAACCAGAAGCAAGGCAAATCGCATATTCAAAGAGGGACACCAAAAAACTCGAAAATTATTCACAAATAGAAAACACCCATAAGGAGTGATCAAAAAAATCCACAAAAATACCATCATCATGAGGAGGCAATTTCGAACCTAGGGTGAAAAACTTGTCCGTACAGTGCTAACGTCATTGTACGGATGATGATGCCAACACGTCTTGGTCACCTTAGATCAATGCCCAGAATCTGTTGAACAATATTTGATGGAGAATGGATTGCTTTGATACCAAGTTAGAATGTAAATTGGAGAAATTTAGAGTTATGGTTTGAGAGGAAGAAAGAGAGAAGAGAGACCGAGACTGATAATAATATATGGTTTAGAGTTATTGAATTACTTTACACTAACAATATATTTATATAAAACCTGACATTACAAAATGACTAGAGTACCCTCAACTTAACTAAATAATAACATAAGGACATATAACTAATCTAACAAAGGCTATTTTGAGGGAAAAAAACATGCGACTTCCACAACTTTCTTTGTATAATAGTATAGATAGATAGATAAATAGATAAAAGATATACCTATTAAAAGGTGTGCACACTCAATGAGCGTGCTATGAAAATCAATTGGTCGATTTGATTATATATATATAGACAAAAAGAAAAGAAATTGAACTAAACCAAACCAAACCAAACCAAACCAAGCCAAGCCTTAAGTCCCATCAAATGGGGTCGGCTACATGAATCCTTCTTCTCCACGCGGCCCTATCAAAGGCCATTTCATTAGTCAAATTAAGTAGATTCATATCTCTATTTATAACGCTAGTCAACGTTAATCTAGGCCTACCCCGTCCCCTAACACTTCCATCTACCGTTACAGTATCGCATCTCTTCACTACTGCCTCTGTTGGTCTCTGTTGAATATGACCAAACCATCTCAAACGATTCTCTCTCAACTTATCTTCTATTGATGCTACTCCTACCCATTCCCGAATACACTCATTCCTAATCCTGTCCTGTGTAGTCTTACCACACATCCACTTAGCATCCTCATCTCAGCCACACTCATCTTATCTACATGATGTTTCTTGGTTGCCCAACACTCCGTACTTGAGGGGCGTAAACGCTAATAATGTTCACTATATTCCCTCCAATAACTAGTTTAACTAGCATAATCCTATCTCCTTTCCTAGTGACCGCCACCACACTTTCCACAAGACCCTTGGCAATTATGATTCCTACCCCATTCCTGCGTCTATCCTTACCACTATAATAAAGTTTAAAACCAGCATCCTCAATCTTCCTAGCTTTCTCTCCCGTCCACTTAGTTTCTTGTATGCAAGCTATACTAACTCTCCTCCTAATCATAACATCTACCAATTCCATCGTCTTACCAGTTAAGGTTCCTATGTTCCAAGTGGCTATCCTAAACCTATAGTCTTGGACTAGCTTCTTTACCCGCGCTCGTCCAGAAAAACGCGGAAACCTTTGCCCATTTTTCACCGCACCTAGGCGTCGATGCGGCGCCCCTTGCTCACTTTTCGAAACACCCGGAGGCAGGCGCAACGCGTCACTTGAGGGGAACGACCTAGCATTTAAACGATTCAAAGTAGGATTCATTTTCATTAGGGAATCCGAGTGGCTTTTTTTACGTGTTGGCTGTCGGCTACCTAACACACAACCCTCCTCCTTAAGTTTTATATATTATATATATACATATATTGTGTTGCGCACAATAGAATGGAATAATATACTATGTTGAATAGCCTCAACCGATATTCTCTGATCCGTTGAAAAAATTTCTTCAAGGCGGTGTAGTGGCCTTCTCTTTCCTTGGACTTGACAATCATGTCGTCCACGTACACCTCAACCTCTTTGTAGATCATATCATGCAAGATAGTGGTTGCAGCCTGTTGATAAGTAGCCCTAGCATTTTTCAAACCGAACGGCATCACCATGTAGCAGTAGGTTCCCCATGACGTGGTGAAGGCAGTCTTTTCCCTATCTTTGGGTGCCATCAAGATCTGGTTATACCCGGAAAATCCATCCATAAAGGAGAGCGCAATGCACGGCCTGCGGTGAAGTTCACCAATTCGTCGATGTGCGATAGAGGAAAGTCGTCCTTCGCAGTGTTTTAAAAAACCCTAGGCGCATCGAGGCGCCAAGGTCACCTGGAGCTTAAGCCCCGAGGCGCGACGCGAGGCGCGCGCTCACCAAAGCGAGGCGCAAGTTATAGAAGTTAAGCAAAATATTAATAAAGCACAGTTTTCAACATAAACAAATATTTAACATGTATATTATTAATTTTTTTAATAAGAAGAAAAAAAATAATTAATTTTTTAATATATATATATTATTTTATTTATTTATTATATTTTTTAAATGATGTGTTTTAATTAATTTTTTTATTTTATTTTATATACATGTGTTTATTTTTATTTTACATAAGTATATTTTTATTTTATATACATGTGTTTATTTTTAAATAATAAAATATATATACATAATTTAAAAAGGCAAAATTATAAAATAGGCAAAATTTTTAACATAAAAAATATATATACATAATTTAAAAAATCATAACAATTTTCAATAATCTCTAAACATAACATTCAATCTTCTAAAAATTAGAAATATAATATCCAACAAGAGATATAAAGCATAGCATTCAATCTTTTATCACTTTCTACACTCTTTTGACCACATTTGGTCATTTTATATTGAAGAGTTTTGAATCCCTATAGGCATGTGCACAAAAAAAGCACTTAATCGACAATTAGAGTAGAAAAATAGGTAAAGCCCATGAAGCCCGCGCCTCGTGCCTCGAAAAAATGCCCTCGCCTCAGCGCCTAAGCTGCGCCTCACGTATTGCGCCTCGCCTCAAACTGTTCGAGGCGCAAGGCTGCTCCTCATTGCGCCTCACGCTTAGGCGCGCGCCTAAGCGCGCTTTTTAAAACACTGGTCCTTCGGACTAACTTTGTTCAGATCTCTAAAATCCAATAATTTGAGAATATACTACGTTGAATAATATATATAATTTGAGAATAATATATTATTTTATTCTATTGTGTACAACACACAATATGTATATATATATATGTATCTATTATATAAAGTGTGGCACACACAAGTGTGCAATTTAATAAGTTTTACAAGAAAAAAAGGTTGAAGTAGACTTAGCAGTTCTCTGTTTGAAATGTTTGGTTAACTTATAGTTTATGATTATGATGATATGTTTGCTCTTTGCAGGTAATTAAAATAATTAATTTTACATTGTAAAAAACATTAATTCTATTGGCAATTTTGGAAAAAAAGTGTTAGATTATCTCCATTCTTTCACTAATCCTTTCATCAAACTTGTATCAAATTAAAGGGGAGTCAAAATTTTTATCAAATCAAGAATTAACCAAATCCTTCACCAAATTTTTGACCGTCATAGTTATAATCAAAATTTGATAAAATTGTAAAAAGAGGAAAGGGTGAAAATGATTTTATTTATTAAAATAAGTTTTAGGATAAGTTTGAAATTTTTTGAAAAGATTTGTTGAAAAGAAAAAGAAGTATTGGAGTGTTTCATACCGGATCAAGTTTGTAACCAAAATTTTACTCACATTTAGAAAGAGAGAGAGGGGATTAGAAATGGTCTTACCCAGTTTTACTTTTGGTTTACGCCTAAGGAGTTTTCTTTATAATATAACTAGTGGTGGATGCAAACTTGATATTTTTTAATTTTACATCTAATTTTTTTTGGCAATTTCATGAATGAGGAAGATGGGTTAAATTTGAAATGTGTTCACAATTATTTGCTAGAGTAGTTAACAATATAGACATTCTTAGGAGAAAAAAATGTGTGACAAAAGCTTCAAATATTTTTTTTGAATTATGTGCTTTATATAATAGAATATATATATATATATATATTTTTTTTTGAACTAAATATATATAGATATATGGTGTTTGTGTTTATGTTTATGTTTAAATTGATATACACGTATATATTTATGCACACATGAATGTTGTGTGTTGGGGCAGTGAAACTATGGTTATTGAATTGACTAATGATATTCTAATAGAAAATATATAAAAATTGAATGTGGCTAAATTGGAAGCTATCAAAGAACCTACGGAGATATCTTATAATTTTCTACAAATTTGTAGAAGTATAATTTTCCTGTCGAACCATGTTAAATTTGAAACTTATAAGTTGATAACAATTGAGGTGGGTTCACACTGCAGTGGGTGAAATTCACCTTAATTCATAGGTAACTTGTTGGCTCATTAACTTATTATTATAGCTTTTGATCAGTAATGCTAGAGTGTTCAAATTTGGGTACCAAACTTCGGATTCCATTTGTGTCACCAATCACTGGTTTGGTTTTGTGACATTAAGATAGAGCCATTAAACTAATACATTGTTGACACATTCATTATTACAAGTAATGATTGTTGCTCTTGTAATGGTAGCTGTAGTGGTGGTAAGACTATAACTATTAATAACATTATATGAATCTCTCTTATTGACTTTTTATCACCTTCCATCCTATCACTACAAAAAAAAGAAATGAGAAATAAAAATAGAGATGATAACCACTCCATACGGTGGATGGGAGAACAACTCTGGTAAACTAATTATGCATGTGAAAAATGCATATATCTATATTATTATATATGTGAAGGTTTGTATTATTATTATATATGCAAAGGCTTGTGATGGTGTTGATGTCTCATGTTTTGGGTTTTCCTAACATATCCCTATAGTTGGTGTTTATGTAAAAATTATATTAAGAGGATGATGGGACTCAAAACTGAGATAATGAGTTTGATAGAGAAGACACTTACCAATTGAACAACACATTCTATATGTGCATTCCTCTTTGTCATCATTCTTATACTATTACTTTTTTTCGGATTGCACATGCATCGCACAAACTACTAGTATATATATAGTAGTTAAAAAGAGGGAAAGTGTTTTACCCTTTACCTTGACCATTTAGGATTATTGTTAATGCAAACTTGAGCCTTACAGAACTTATTTAATTAGTGAATCTGTAGCTTAAAATATGATATGTTGGGGGAGAATATATTCTCATTTTACTTTCCTGTTTACCCTTCCTATTACTGTGGCAATGAAAGCAAAAGGTTGAAATCATCATTCCAAACTTAAAAGCAAAATTTTGAAAAATAGAATTGCGGCAATCCAACTGTGAATCCTCGGCACAATATTTTGGAGAGTTAGCTGTCAATTTAAGAAGTGCTTTTGCTAAATTTTGGCTGCAAATGTGTTTCTTCTATTAATTGAGCTTATGCTTCAATTTTTGTTAATTTTAATGTTCTTTCTTTTTGTATATCAGAGCTTCTCTTTGGATAAAGAGAGTGGGAAAAGATGTTATATGCTAGGAGCTCGGGGGCTTACTATAGTATGGGGAGATACTCCAATATATTGGGCATGGAGATCTTTACCTCAATCAAGGTCTCCCTCCCTGCCTCTGCGTGTGCGCGCACATGCGGTTTTGTTTATATCAGTCTGTGGTAAACGTTCATATTTCACTTTCTTACGTGCATATAGTTTTAGTACGTGCAGATTCTCAGAAGTAGCGGAGCTTGTGTCAGTCTGTTGGCTCGATATTAAAGGCAAAATAGAGACTCGATTGCTGTCCCCAAAAACCACTTACGTAGCATTTCTTGTATTCAAATTTGTACGAGCTAACCAAGGATTTGAATCCCTCCCAGCAAAAGCATTGGTTAGATTTGTTGGTGATGAAGAAGAGAAGAGCAGCACTGTTTATTTGAAACAGCCATCGACACCTGTGACAAGCGAAGGACTAAGTGGACGGTTTCCCCAGGAGAGGAAGGACAAGTGGATGGAGGTTGAACTGGGAGAGTTTTTCAATGATCAAGGAGATGACAGAGAAGTGGTGATGCAATTGATGGAGATTGAACGAGGTAACTGGAAGCATGGCCTCGTTGTTGAGGGCATTGAGATTCGGCCTAAAATCCATACATAAATAAATAAATGAAGATTATGAATGTTGGCATGCTGCATTTTTTCCTTGAAACCTGTGTTGAACTATAGATACAAAATTAGAGGGTATGTTTGGTTTGTATTTGAGAGATGTGTTTTAGAGATAAAAAGTACGTAAAGTTGTTTGGTTTGGTTTTTTTCAAAAGATGTTTTGAAAAATTATTTTGAGAGAGTTTTGGAAAAAGTGATTGATTTGATGTGTGTGAGAGAGAGATTTGTTTGGAAAACTTGTTTGGTTTACAAGTTTTGAGAAGTATTTTTAGAAAAATTTGTTTGGTTTGATTACTTTTAAAAACTTATTTGTAGAGAAAATTTCTCAAAATTTTTTCAGAAATACAAACCAAACGAAGAATTTTTATTTTATTTTATTTATTTTTATTTTTATTTTTATTTTTATTTTTATTTTTTTCCCCAAAAAAACCTACATATATGAATAATATATATGATTATGCCATATGTGCAATATGTTAGTGTAGTGCTGGCGCCGAGCAAGTGGCTGCTTTGGATTTTTGAAAATTAGGTCTCGTTTGACTAGTGATTTTTTTAGTTAAAAAGTTATTAAAAAAGTCAAAGAGTCAACAATTTATATCAAAAAGTCAAAAATTCTATTTTCTCTTTATTTTTTGCACATTTTTTCGTAAAAAGTCAAAAAGTCATTCAAAATATGTTAAGTTTTTTTACATTATATTTTAGTTAAAAAGTTAAAAAAGTTACTAAAAAATCTTATTCCCAAACGAGGCCTAGTTTAAAAAAGGCCTCATAAATCTATTTACTGCTATACTTGTTTATGAATAAATTTTAAGAAAAAAGGCCTCCTAAAAAGCAAAATAAATAGCTTACTAATGAGGTGAATTATTTGAAATTGATGGGTGATTGTTTTTTGAATGAATTACTGTTTACTATAGTTGTTGCAATTGCTTATGGGGAAAGAGAGTTTTCAAAAGTTAAAATTGATTAGATTATACATTCAATCAGTTATGCCATGATAATCAGTTATGCCATGATAAAGATGTAATAGAATTGGCTAACAAGTTGAATAAATCAAGCTTGATTAGTAATTTTATAATTAAAAATTCTAAAATGGTGATGTTTACATGATGTACTTTATTATACTTCATTTATTTTTGGGAAACTTACCAATAAGTCTCATATACAAGGTTTATGGCCCATCTAATCCTCAAACAAAACACTTGCATCAATTAGTCTTACACATTTTTAATCGTTACCAAAAAATCATATTTTTTTTTTTTCAAAATTTACAGATACTGTTATATCTTACTATCGTCGAACTTTCGTCAAACGGTCACCAGAGACTCGTTGGAATGTTCAACATCACCGGAAAGTCGCCGGAGTATCGTCAGAAGTTCACCGAAGTGTTAAGAACGTTAATGGAAGTCGCCGGAATGTTCAGAACGTTCACTGGACGTTAAAAACATCACTGGAGACTCACCAAAATGTCTAGAATATTGCCGAAAAAAAAAGAATAAATGAAAAAATTAGAGCAAAAAACAATAGCAAAATGTGTTAAATGACAAACTAAAAGGAAAAAAAAAAAATAAAACGACAAAAAACAGTAACAATGGGAAAAACATATGTTATTTTTCAATTTTTGTAACGTTTAAGCAAATAATCTCCAATATTGATCAAATTGAAAAGTAAGTTTTGAAATTGTAAAATGTTACAGTTTCAAAGAAAAAATCTATTAAGCATTTATCTTTATTAATCAAATTGAAAAACATGTTATGAAATTGTAAAATTTTACAGTTCTAAAGAATGTTATGAAATTGTAAAATTTTACAGTTTTATACCATGATTCATTCCAGCACCAAAAAAATTTGAAACTGCAAAATTTTACAGTTTTCACCGCCTGTAATTAAAACTCGAAAACTACTTGTTCAGTACTTGAAAATTTTCTCCATTAGAACAGAAAAAGAGAAGTGTATAACAGAGAAAATGTAGAAAAAAATAAGAGATCGAAGAGAGAGGCGGATATAGAGAGAGAATTGTACTCTGACAACTATTTTTTGTTTAGATCTAGCCAAATCTGATGTAGATCTACTCAGATCTGATGTAGATCTACATCAGATCTAAGTAAATCTACTCATCTTCTTCGTCGGAAATATATCTTCTTCGCCGTCGGTAAGGGTGAAGTCAACGAGTTGATTTCGATGGTTGGTGGTTACCGGTGAACCCCGATCAATGGAGAAAGACGTGATCACCGGTCGTCGTCCATGATAAAGAAGAAAAGAGAAAAATGCAGAAAAAGAGAGAGAGAGAGAGAGAGAGAAAAGAGTAAAGAGTGAGGCAAAAAATAGAGATAGAGAGAGAGGAGAAAGTAGGACTTTTGGGTCTACTCAAAAAATTATTGGATTAAATGGTGTTCACATATTTCAAATAGGACCTGTGGGTAATTTCTCCTTTATTTTTTATTTGGTACTCTAGTTTGGATTATTTTAATTCTTAATTTTTGGTTATGTTTGGATTATAATAATTTTGAGGGAAATGGAAATGTAAATGTAATTCAGGATTCTCATGATTTTAACATTTGAGGAGTTCCACTTACAAAAGCACCTTAAGTAATGAAGTTTAAATTTTTAAATAAAGTTTAAATTGCCAATTGGTCCAATTATGTTAAAAAATAATTAAAATGATTAAAGTATTTTATGTAATGGGATACGTTTCATAATTGAATTAATGTGATGTACTCTTTCTTTTCATAGATATTTATGTGATAGAAAGTAAGGCCTAAGTCTAATGTGACTGAGCATTTAACATTTCGGACCGCACGTAAAGAGATTTTTCCAGTCTCTTTCTTGTCACATGAATATCAACAAAATCATTCCAATGCGATCTTTGTGACGAGAAAGTATTTTGTGTATCAAATAGACTACAGTCGGATACTTCTCTCTCATATGCATGTGGGCTCTGTCTTTGTTTTATTTTAACAAAGTATAGTCCACTTCAACAGCATCATTTTCTTCTTTTCTCGTTTATTCATTTAATCTAATAAAAAAATATTATGGTCTATAAATTTAAAATTAATTAAATATGAGTCATATTCACAATAAATGTACATTATTAATTTTTTTTAAAATAATTTTTTCGAATTTGTAACATTACTGTTAACCTAAAGTCATATCACCAAGAAGTCTTAGGTGATTTCGTATGGGAGTTCGTAAATACACTCCTTAGAAACCTGAGTGTTATGCCAGGAGAAATGTGTTCTGGTTGTCTTACTATTCTTTACAAAATGAGATGGTTAATTTCAGTTTTTTATTGTCCTTTTTTTAATTTAATTTTTAAATTTCAATTTAATATGTTTAGTTGTAGATTTTAATTTCAGTTTATATAGTCTAACTGAAGAAAATTCACTGAAATCATAATCTCAATTTGTGAACAAAAAACCAATTTTACAAGATAGACAATTTAAATTATAGCTCTAAAATAGTAAAATGCTACATAAATAAAATGCGATATAAATAATAATTTTATAGTTCAACTCTATGTGCTAAAATAGTAAAATGCTGCACAAATAAAATGTTTTTTTATAAGCTTTTTTTTTAAATTATTATTATTATTATTTTTATTTTTATAAACAAATCTGGTATTGTGTGGTTAAATTTTGGAATGTCAAATGAGAACTAATTAATTTATATCAAAGTTTCACATCATTTTTTTAAAAGAAATGTTTAATTCAAGAGCAATACTCACTTACAACAAACTTAACAAATTTAATACAATTACGTCGATTTCTCTTTTAATAAGATTAAAATAATCAAAACTTACGTAGATGGGGTGTAAACACATGAATAATTAATAATAAAATATACATTTTAGTAAAAAGGATATGATAACATTGTTGGCGGGAATAGAGTGTAAATCACTTCTTATGATTCACAAAGAGAGGATTAAAACTGAACTAAACTCAATTTAAATTCACACACAAATTTCTGAAATACAAACAGAGCATATATTACAAATCTCTCTCTTTCTCTCTCTCTCTCATTTTCTTTCTCTCACACTCTTATCAAACAACTAACCACTCAATCTATTTATAGGCTAAACTAATAATGCAAACAAACAATCTAAACACAAGAAAAACCACACAGCAGCAAACCAAAACCAAATTGAACTCCTATTTCTAGGAGGTTCTTGAACCTTCATTCTTGACTTTGCAGCCTCCAAATACACAATGGTGGACGGTGGTGAAGGTCTTGATGAAGGTTCTGTTTGAATCAAGCTTACAATTCAACATCCTCTCCCTTAATCTATCTGATGTAGATCTACTCAGATCTGATGTAGATCTACATCAGATCTAAGTAAATCTACTCATCTTCTTCGTCGGAAATATATCTTCTTCACCGTCGGTGAGGGTGAAGTCAACGAGTTGATTTCGATGGTTGGTGGTTACCGGTGAACCCCGATCAATGGAGAAAGACGTGATCACCGGTCGTCGTCCATGATAAAGAAGATAAGAGAAAAATGCAGAAAAAGAGAGAGAGAGAGAAAAAAAAACGTAAAGAGTGAGGCAAAAAACAGAGATAGAGAGAGAGGGGAAAGTAGGACTTTTGGGTCTACTCAAAAAGTTGTTAGATTAAATGATGTCCGCATATTTCAAATAGGACCTGTGAGTAATTTCTCCTTTATTTTTTATTTGGTACTCTAGTTTGGATTATTTTAGTTCTTAATTTTTGGTTATGTTTGGATTATAATAATTTTGAGGGAAATGGAAATGTAAATGTAATTCAGGATTCTCATGATTTTAACATTTGAGGAGTTCCACTTACAAAAGCACCTTAAGTAATGAAGTTTAAATTTTTAAATAAAGTTTAAATTGCCAATTGGTCCAATTATGTTAAAAAATAATTAAAATGATTAAAGTATTTTATGTAATGGGATACGTTTCATAATTGAATTAATGTGATGTACTCTTTCTTTTCATAGATATTTATGTGATAGAAAGTAAGGCCTAAGTCTAATGTGACTGAGCATTTAACATTTCGGACCGCACGTAAAGAGATTTTTCCAGTCTCTTTCTTGTCACATGAATATCAACAAAATCATTCCAATGCGATCTTTGTGACGAGAAAGTATTTTGTGTATCAAATAGACTACAGTAGGATACTTCTCTCTCATATGCATGTGGGCTCTGTCTTTGTTTTATTTTAACGAAGTATAGTCTACTTCAACAGCATCATTTTCTTCTTTTCTCGTTTATTCATTAAATCTAATAAAAATATTGTGGATTATGAAAATTTATTTTGAATTCTATTTTAAAAATGAATGTGTAATATAAATTTAAAATTAGTTAAATATGGGTCATATTCACAATAAATTTAGATCATTAATTTTTTCGAATTTGTAGCATGACTGTTAACCTAAAGTCATATCACAACAAGTCTTAGGTGATTTCGTATGGGAGTTCGTAAATACACTCCTTAGAAACGTGAGTGTTATGCCAGGAGAAATGTGTTCTGGTTGCCTTACTATTCTTTACAAAATGAGAAGGTTAATTTCAGTTTTTTATTGTCCTTTTTTTAATTTAATTTTCAAATTTCAATTTAATATATTTAGTTGTAGATTTTAATTTCAGTTTATATAGTCTAACTGAAGAAAATTCACTGAAATCATAATCTCAATTTGTGAACAAAAAACCAATTTTACAAGATAGACAATTTATTTTGAAAGTTCTTTCATTTCTTCCTAGCTATAAATTTTGGTTGGTTGGTTTGTGTATGTGTTCTTCCACTACATTTCATAATTTGAAAGGATGATAAAGTTGACACTAACTCATAGATCTCATTTGATAGAGAATAAACTCAATCTGTTTTGTAGTGGTAAAATTTCAGTGAAATCTCTTTAACATTAGTTCAAAGCTGTAATCATCACATATAATAATGTCTTCATAGCAGTACCTTAAATCTTTTTTTTTTTTTTTAAATTATTATTATTATTATTTTTATTTTTATAAACAAATCTGGTATTGTGTGGTTAAATTTTGGAATGTCAAATGAGAACTAATTTATTTATATCAAAGTTTCACATCATTTTTTTAAAGAAATGTTTAATTCAAGAGCAATACTCACTTACAACAAACTTAACAAATTTAATACAATTACGTCGATTTCTCTTTTAATAAGATTAAAATAATCAAAACTTACGTAGATGGGGTGTAAACACATGAATAATTAATAATAAAATATACATTTTAGTAAAAAGGATATGATAACATTGTTGGCGGGAATAGAGTGTAAATCACTTCTTATGATTCACAAAGAGAGGATTAAAACTGAACTAAACTCAATTTAAATTCATACACAAATTTCTGAAATACAAACAGAGCATATATTACAAATCTCTCTCTTTCTCTCTCTCTCTCATTTTCTTTCTTTCTCTCTCTCTCTCTCTCATTTTCTTTCTCCCACACTCTTATCAAATAACTAACCACTCAATCTATTTATAGGCTAAACTAACAATGTAAACAAACAATCTAAACACAAGAAAAACCACACAGCAGCAAACCAAAACCAAATTGAACTCCTATTTCTAGGAGGTTCTTGAACCTTCATTCTTGACTTTGCAGCCTCCAAATACACAATGGTGGACGGTGGTGAAGGTCTTGATGAAGGTTCTGTTTGAATCAAGCTTACAATTCAACATCCTCTCCCTTAATCTTGATTTTCCACATTGCTTCATTCCAAGCATTGCTTTTAACCTGACAAACAAATCTTGCTTGAGGGGCTTGGTAAAGACGTCCGCAATCTGGTCATATGTTCTGCAAGAAATAAGCTCCACTTCTTTGTTTTTCACATGCTCTCGGATGAAATGATAGCAAGTGTCAATATGTTTGCTTCTTTCATGATAAACTGGATTCTTTGCTAGAGCAATTGCTGACTGATTGTCGACGTAAACTTCCGTGGGATTATTTTGTGGAAATCCCAAATATCTCAACACATTCCTAATCCATATGCAATAGTAGACAGCTGAGCTGGCAGCAACATACTCAGCTTCACAAGATGACAAGGTCACAATAGCTTGCTTCTTTGATGATCATGTAAAAGTTGTATCTCCCATGAAAAATGTCAATCTACTTGTGTTTTTTCTTTCATCCAAGTCTCTTCCCTACTCGCTATCTGAATAACCAATAAGTCTAAAGTCTTGACTCTTTGTATAGAATAATCCATCATCGATGGTACCCTTGATGTAATAGAGTATTCTCTTTGGCAAGATAACGAAATTCTGAACAAAACTGTGACTTTACACAAAAATTGTAGAATCATTCTAGTGTGACCTTTGTGGCAAGAAAGTATTTTGTGTATTGGATACTCCAGGATAGTGTACCTCTCTCTTGCATGCATGTGGGCTCTATCTTTGCTTTATTTTGATAAATTGTAGTTCACTTCAACAAAATCATTTTCTTCTTTACTCATTTACTCATTTAACCTAATAAAAATACTATGGATTATGAAATTTTACTCCGAATCTTAACCTGAAAGTAAATGTGTGATGTAAATTTAAAATTGTTGAGGCTGTGATATCGATGGTGGATGGGTCGGACCAGTCCGCGTCTTTCATGAGTTTGTCGGTTATTGAATCCTTGATGTGTGCTTGCAAGAAGGTCCAAAGGGAGAAGTAGTCCCCCAACGGACACTCCGACAATTAAGTTAGACCAAGGCAGGTAGTAATTGGTTTGAGAGACAGAGAGAGAATAAGAGAATGAAAAACTTAATCTCTAACGTATCTCGATGACTTCCTTATATCCATTGCTCATCATTTCCTTGTCCATTCCAACATGTCTTGTTGGCCGAAAGTCTATGACCTAGTTAACATTGTTCATGGGATTCTACATACTTCGGTGTAAGGGGTCTTACTGTATTTAATGCTATAGTGGCCTCATTAAATGGCTGATGTGTGGGTGCAATAACTTTGCAGGATCTTTGTCTGCTCACGTGGCTAATTCCCTGCTAGACAAGTGTTTGAATGCTATTGGCCCTAGGCTAGCATTGGCTTCTCAAAGTTATTGGGCTTTAACACCTGGGCCTTGAGTTGGGCCCCCTTGGGTGCCCATTAGTATCAGTAGTCCCCCATTCCCAAGTGCAGCTTTCGTCCAACGACGGAAGTAAGAAAGAAGAAAATAGTCTGCCAAGACGCCAAAGAGAGGACCAAAGGGGAAAGAGGGGAGAGATGGTGGGCAACTGGGAGCGGTCATGGTTTGGTGGGCAACCGAGGATGTGACCAGCCATTGAGGAGGGAGTCCCACTAGTGTGGTGGTTGACCAACCTGCGTGGTGGCCGACCATTGAGGAAGATGGCCGACCAACGTGGTGGTCGACCGCTGAAGGGACCGATCATGGAGTGAGGTGATCGATCTATGTGGTGGTTGACCAACGTGGTGGTCAACCTCTGAAGGGATCGACTCTTGAAGGAGGTGATCAACCGACGTGGTAGTCATCCTTTGAAGGGATCGACCATTGACGGAGGTGGCCGATCTACGTGGTGGTTAACCGACGTAGTGGTCGACCTCTGAAGGGATTGATCGTTGAAGGAGGTAACCAACCGACGTAGTGGCTAACCGTTGAAAGAGGTGGCCGATCGACGTGGTGGTCAACCTTTGAAGGGATCGATCGTTGAGGGAGGTGACCAACCAACATGGTGGGGATCGATCGTTTGAGGGATGTTACCGACCGACGTGGTGGTCGACCTTTGAAGGGATCGACCATTGAATGCATTTATGGTGCATAGGGCTTGAGGGATAGGAAAACACGTGATGATGTGAGGTGGAATAAATAGAGGAGAGGAAAGAGAATGAGTGCAATGAAGGAGCGATCAAGGTTGTACACGTGGGGCAATCTGGACCATTGATAGGGGATGTGAAGCGGTAGTGGGAAGAGAAGGGGTTGTATAAGGGGGGAGTTGGAAATGCGGGGTTTTAACTTGGTTGATTTTCAAACTGGCGAACTTTAACTATGATCCTTGGAATACAGGTTAGCTCTGGGCATTCGGACTTGTGCGTTTTTCTTACCTGATTGCGAAAAATCGGCACATTCCAGACTTCAGCTCCTACATCTCGTTTGATTCTCTCCTCTTTCACATTGTAAATTTCCTCACCCCTATAAGCGAAGCAATATATAGAAACGTGAAGAAGATGGCACAAAACAAAGCGTCGGCCATGGCGTCTGATGCGTTAGGAGAGGCTGACAGAATGGCTTTGGCAGAAAATATAGAGTAGAGAGATTGGTGGAGAGGAGGGCGGGGAGACTGGCCAAGCCCATTCGGCAGACGATGATTGCTGCCGTCAAGCCGATTAGTCAAGTGGCGCCTGACCATTGGCATACGAAAGCTGACAAGTTGACCTTAACGACGGAGGATATAGAGGAAATATGCAAGAAATATCAAATTCTGACGGAGGTGGGGTTAAGACTGCCAATGACGACGAAGAGGGCGTCGGACGCGAGACCGAT
Source organism: Camellia sinensis (assembly GCF_004153795.1). Taxonomy (NCBI): domain Eukaryota; kingdom Viridiplantae; phylum Streptophyta; class Magnoliopsida; order Ericales; family Theaceae; genus Camellia; species Camellia sinensis. The sequence continues at coordinate 3,316,261 of NW_021024804.1, forward strand.
AGAGTTCATGCTGTATGAAGAGGCACTCTGTGGTGGGTTGAGGTTGCCGATCAATTGACATGCTGAATCGGCTAGAGGTGGCGCCAGACCAATTGATGTCGAATGCCTAGAAGATCCTATTCGCATGCGTGATCTCATGGCCACGGGTGACTAAGGGGGATATGATGTCAGTGGAAGAGTTTTTCTTGTGTTATAAAGTGTTGGGGCAACAAGAGACATGGGTGACCCTGTAAGCGATGGCAGGAAAATGGTTGGTGGCAGGGTTGCCCTCATCCGTGAAAGAGTGGTGGACAAAATGGTTTTTTGTATCGACGAATGGGGGGAAGGGGTTCGGACGATGTGGAAGACCCCCACCAAGTCATTGGAGCTGAAGTTAGACGCGGTGACAGAAAGGTGAGTGAAGTTGGTGAAGAGGTGGAGAGAGAAAGAAGGGGTTAGATTGGACGACCTGATTAAGTTGTCGGCCTTGTTTGCCTTGAAATTAGGGCCAGACCCCGTGGAAGGAGATCTGGCTCCTGAGGAGATAGAAGCTATGAAAAAGACCCAAGAGGCGGAGGAGCAACAGGTGCTGGCGGCGGCGGAGAAGTATAAGGAGAAGGAGTTAGGACGTACCTCGAAGCCGGTTGCAACGATGTGCATCCTGCCGTGTCCCAAAGGTGTAGAAGAGCGGGACTGGGAAACGTTCGTGCCACTGAAAGCCCCTTTGGATCCGATCAAGGAAAGGAACAAAGCGGAAGTGGAACGAGTGCTGAAGAAAAAGAAGGTGCTAAGAGAGGGTAAAAAGATAAGGAAGGCAATAAGGGAAAAGAGAGAGACTGAACCAGTAGTAGAGGAGGTGGGAACGCCAAGACCTGGAATGACGACTGAGGGAGGGGAGGAGGAGGACCCACCAGTGGCGGAAATGGTGGACTTGGGGGAAAAGAGTATGGGGCAGCTCAATGATCGCCCCCTAGAGCAAGAAGTAGGTGGCCCTAAGCTAGTAGTGAGAGCCTCTTCATCCAAATGAGAACGTTTGGCAAAGCAGGATGTGGAAAGGAAATGCCTTGCCCTGGCGCAAGGAGGAAATGTAGGAGGAAGCCCAAGCGTGGAGATTAGGGGAACCGCCGTTCGCCACTTGAGTGCAGTTGTTGGTCGGTCACTAGCTGAAGGGGGGAGTCGTCAGACATGACATTGACAGCGTGAGCGATGGCGGAACGTCTGTTGGGCACTATAGAAGATGCTACCGTAAGGGGCGTCTCCAGGTTTGGGGAGGTTGAGCTAATGAGGGCCCTCTGTTCATCGCAGATGGAGTCCCTGATATTGGCAGTTGCACTTTTAGGCAAAGTAGTAAAGGCGAGGATGGACATAGAGCCCCTCAAGGAACAATTGGAGGCTGTAAAGGTAGAAGGCAGGCAGTGGTAAAAAATGGCACGAAGTGCCTGTGCTAGAGGCTTGATGTATGTGAAGTAGGCTAAAAACATAGAGGTATTAGCAGTGGTGCATGGGTTCGTGGCTGAGAGAGCCACGACGGGGCAGATGGAGGTGGCTGCAGCGTTGGTGACCATAAATGCTGAACTAAACCACGCTAAGTTTGAGCTAGAGGCAGCACGCCATGAGGTGGTGATGCTAGAGTTTAATTTGGCAACCGAGCAAAAAAAGACTGGCGAGGTCTAGGACACCTGCACCACTACCAATGAGAAGTTGGAAGAGGCCCTTGCCAACAACGAAGAACTGTGAGATAAGACTTTGAAGGAGGAGGAGGCCGCAAATGCATGAATTGCAAAATTGAAGAGGGGCCTCGCTGCTACAAAAGAAGCATTGGAGGAAAAAAGGAAGAAATCGGTAGAGCTGACTAGAACTTTGCTGTTAAAGAGAGCTGCCTACCCTGACCTTTATAGCGCAGCTGTGGGACAATATAAGCAGTTGACAGAGTTCTAAATAGCCATAGATACTGCTATAGCAGCTAGTCTGGCTAGGGGGGAGAAGATGGGGCAGGTCCTTCTCATACGGTGGCAGTTGAGCTGGTGGAAGGGCAGACTAAGGCAGAGATAATAGAAAGCTTTCAATAGTCTAACGTCTACAAGTATTAACTGAGCCTGTACTGGGATAGTGGGTGGATGTGCTACCAACGAAGGGCGAAGGAACTCTTCCCAGACATGGACTTTAGCCATGTGAAGCCAAGGAAAGGGGACATTGCCCAGACTTCATTGGATGAGGGTGTTGAGGAAGAAGACTTAGCATCTAGCGGGGACGAAGGAGAGGGAGAGGGGGCAGAGTGAAGACGTGCCCTAGCCTTGTGTGCTTTGTTTTGCTTGAAGTTACTTGTGTAAAGTTTTAATTTGCTTTTGTAAAGATTAGTATAGTTTATAAGAAGTTTGTGTTTAAACTACAAAGATTGTGTGTCTAATTGTTGAATTAAAATTTTTTGTGTTGGTTGTTGTGGTTTGTTTTGTTTTGTTTTTTTGGTTTTTTGTTTTTTTTTGCATGGGTGAGCTGGCTTTGTGCATAGTGTTGTATAAAAAGGAATATTTTGTGAAAGAAAGAAATTCATTTGTAAAAACAATCATGTGGTTAAAAACAATCATGGTTATATAAAAGTGGTTTTACGCTTACTAGAAGGTGTGGTAGACTTGACTGGATTGAGGGTTACTGGACTTGGCCAGATCGAGCTTGAGACTCAGTCTACTGAGGCGAGCTTCGCTTAGTCTGGTTGAGTTCTTCAGGGTCAGTCTGGCTGAGACTTGTAATGCTCAGTCTGGCTGAGGCTTGCTTGACTCAACCTCGTTGACCTCTTCAGGTTCAGTTTGGCTGAGACTTGTGATGCTCAGTTTAGCTAAGGCTTGCTTGACTCAGCCTGGCTGAGCTCTTCAGGTTCAATCTGGGTGAGATTTGTGATGTTCAGTCTGGCTAAGGCTTACTTGACGCAATCTGGCTGAACTCTTCAGGTTCAGTCTGTCTGAGACTTATGATGCTCTGTCTAGCTGAGGCTTGCTTGACTCAGTGTAGTGATCCCGGTTTTGACCCTTTTTTCATGTGTTTGCCACTTCGATTGGGCAGGTCGGGGATCAAGCTACCTGGTCAGCTAGCGGGAGTCGAGAGGGTAACGCCCCTTGGCGGGTCCGACGGCAGCGCCCTGGCGGGGTCGAGGGGTAGCGCCCCCGAAGCAAAAATGCAAAATACATTCGAAGTTGTTTGTCCGCTCGAGTGGCCGTTTATGCGCTCGAGCGGAGAATGTTTGGTTCCAGAAGTTTGATCTGTCTACAAAAGTACTGGGAAGATGTATTCACTGCTTGAGCAGGGCTTTCCACGCTCGAGCGGACCATGTTATATCAATTCGTGAATCTGATATTTTAGATCAATTTTGTATATATCTCTCTCTCTCTCTCTCAAAACCTTTCCTCTCCCTTCTCTCTGTATTTCGCTACGCCAAATTGGATCAAAACCTTGATTTCGCAAGATCCATTAGAGTTTTGCCATAGGTTCTTCATCAAAGTTGGTTAACTTCTCGAGGGCTTCATTGTGTGCGGTGAAGATCGAGTTTCGACACCGTTGATTTTGGGGGTTTCATCTGATTTTTTTTTTTAAAACTTGAGGTAGGGATTTTCTTAGAGTTATATATATATTTTTGCAAGATCTAGATGATTTTCAAAATCATCCTTTGATAGCTTTGAAAATTGATTGTTAATTCAAGAAGTTGAGCGATTTTGAAAGTGGGTTTGTCTCTTATTCTTTTAAAATGATCTTATGGGTTTTGATCTTCACTGATTGAAGAAAATATGATTTTGGAAAGTTTTCTTTCAAAAGATTTGAGTTGTACAGTTTTTGTGAGAAAACCTAGAATTTGGAAATTTTTTTTAAAGAGACTGAAAATCCATAAATGATATTGTCATATTTATTTTGTGTGTCAAAATAAATAGATGTTTGGAAAATTTCTTATTTATATTTATATAAATGATGAATTTCAGGGAATATGAGAATTATTGTTCATTTTGAAAATTATTGTTCAAAACGTTGAAATAACCTTGAAATGACTAATTGTTAAGGATACTTGAGAAGAGAGGATTGTATTATTCCTTGGATGATGAATTGGAATAAAAGTATTTATATTCATCTTGTGTAATTGGCTATCAATTTATTTGATTACATTAAACTTTGAAAGTTGGTTTGAAAACTTGCATTGAGAAAAGAATGTTGAGTAACAAGTTTCCATGAATTGGTTTTGGGGTAAATACGGTGGTAAGTCTTGACAGGTGGTGTAAATGAAATTGAATAGGTATCGAGCCTTCCAGTTAATACCGGTCAAAATGACAGATTATAGGTGTCGAGCCTTCCAGTCAATGCTGGTAAAAATGGCAAATTAGCGGTACTTGTATAGTCTACTTGCAAACACCAACCTAGGGATTACCAGAGTCATATTTACCGCTTTTGAAATGAATTATTAAGTTTTGAAGAATTGAAATTGCTTGACATCATTGAGCATGATGGTTTTCAAAGATGAAGATGTGATTTTCTTTCAAAAGGGCATAGCATGGCATGTGCATTTCATCTCTTGAGACTTGTATAAAATGCATATACTTTGTTAAGGATTTCCTATTGGGCTTTATGCTCACCTTACGAAATTTTTGTGTTGGAAAAGATGTAGTGATGCCGCCTAACTAGAGGCAAGGAAATGTGTGTTGAGAGTACGAGACTCTCATTTTGCTGTGACTCTGTGTGTAAGCCAATGGTTGTATGTGTGTGGGTTTGAATAACCGTTTTGTGTAACCAGGCTCAAGCCGTGGAAACTTGTAAACCTTTTGGAGGTATTTATTTGTTTATTTACTTGTTGTTGGATTAATGTATTGTTGCACGAAGAACTATTGTATCATGTAATGTAAGTTTGGAGATTTATATTCGGTTTTCCTTGAAAGAGCCATGATTGTTGTATTATCATTTGGGGCTAGAAATTTGGGACATTACGCTCAGTCTGGCTAAGCTCTTCAGGTTCAGTCTGTCTAAGACTTGTGATGCTTAGTGTGACAACCCTCACCTCGGATTAATGCTAAATTGTGACTGAGAATGATAAGTAACTGATTTGACTAAGATTCTGAATTGCTTGCAAGAGTATACTGTTTTAAATGCATTTCTATCTATTAGTCATTAAATGATTTGTTCATGTTTTATCTTTGAATTGCGAATTGAAGGCCTTATCGACGGCCGAATCTGAAATTGATTTGTGCTATGTGTTAATTAGAATTTATGTGATTTTATGGTAAATTTAATTGAAATGTGATTTGGAGTGACTAAATTAGATTAAATAAAGTTAAAATACATTAAGTTGCACTTACTACCATTTTGCCATCTAGTGGGCCACTTTACAAGTCTTGTTTAGAGCTTAGTCTTACATCATTTCTTCATTCATCTTCTTGCCCAAAATCGTGAGAGAGAGGGAGATATGAGGAACTTGGTTTCATTGAGAATTTAGCTTGGAGACTTAGAAGAATTGGAGAGAATTGCATATTTGAGCTATTCAAGACCTAAGGTAAGGAAATCACTTTCTTAATTGTGAATTTGACCTACTCCTTGCATGGTTCATGGTAAATTGGTGATCTAAGTTAAGAATTGGTTTAAAATGTTGAATTGAGTAGCTAATTCATGCATGTATGTACATGTTCTTGGAATTTGAGGTTGTTTTCATAAAATCCTCACATGCATCTCCATTTTCTAGGTGTAGTTCATGAATTCATCATGTTTTTGGAATGATTGACTCATTTGATCATGTGTTAGAAGCTTTGAATTCAATTGAATACATGCATGTTAAACGTACATCTTGTTCTTGAAGTTTTGTTTGAAATTATGTTCAATTGACTTACCTTTGGGTTTTGATTTCACAAATTGATCTTCAAATCATGTTGTGCTATGGGTTTTAAAGGGTTTTGCAGAAAATTAGCCCAAAATGATCGGATTTGATGTTTTAAAAGTTGAGTTTGTGCTTGAAGGTTCAATCTGGAAATTTCAGATTTTGGACCCATGTTCACGCTTGAGCGTACACTCTGAGTCTTGCACTTCCGCTCGAGTGTAGGAAGCCACGCTCGAGCGTGAAATGCGTATACCCAGAAGGTCATTTGTTTTGCAGTTTGCTCGAGCGAAGGACTTCACGCTTGAGCGTGGACTTGAGTCTTACGCTCGAGCGTGGATCGAGCGCCCATCGAGCGTGATTTTTTTGCATCCAGCACTTTTCATGAAGTTTGTAGTCCGCTCGAGCGTAGAAAGTCACGCTTGAGTGGAGCTCCTTTGTTTGCATGTCTGCTCGAGAGTAGAAAGCCACTCTCGAGCGTGGACCCCTGTTTCAGGAAATTTTGAAAAGTGTTTTAAAGTGCATCCTTGCATCCTCTTTCCATCCTAGGCATTCCTAGGGCATGTTTAAGGCATCTTAAGGAGGATGTTGGCGTAGAACCACACCAAGACAAGATAGGGGTTAAGTTATCAAACCCAAGTGTGTAACTCAGTGTGTGTTCATTCTGTAACTGTGTAGGGTTGGCATCTGAGGATGCTCATTAGCTGCTTATAGCCCAGTGCTCTGTGAGTAACAATATTGTAAAGATATGCTCAATCATGAATATTTTCTGAATGACTTTCTGAAATGATATTTCTTATTGAATGAATGTTTGTCCTATTTATGAACTGTATTCGTGGCATCCATAGCAATCTACTGTTACTGTACTGTTACTGCTACTGTTATAGAGATCTCTGTCGGTTCCCATATTTGGAACCATTATTGTTTACTGTTATGATGGCCATCAACTGACTGTTCGGTCTGTTAAGACCTACTGTACTGTTTTGCTATTGGATGTACCATATATAACTGCTATGGTTTCTAAATGACTGATATGACTGTTTCTTGACTGGAAGGACATTCATTCTTAACCTCTTTACACAGTTGTTATTCACTGGGCTTTAACTCACTGTTTATATTTATATGTAGGTGTCCAGGCACCGGACCGGAGCTAGGAGCGTCGGGTTAACTCCCTTTTTGTTAAACCAACCAGTGTGCCTCACTGCGAGGTTCCAAGTCCTTCCAAGCTAAGGCTGTTTTGGGGTGTTCCAGTTTCACCGTTGTCTCTGTTCTTTAATAAACATTGTGGACTTGACTGTATAGCTACGGTGTAGGGATTTGGTCCCTAACCTGAATGTTTGTGTGCATGATGTATATATCTTTTGTTTATGAATGTGTTTTGTTTACAAAAGTCTTTTCACATTCAGACTGTCACAGTTCATTGGATATCTTTTATTACTGTTTTGGCTTCCGCTAGCCCCTGTACTCTGTATTACTGTCTTTACTGTTAAGCAGGCCTTCGGTAATCACAGATTACTGGCCGGTTACGGTGCTAAACCCATAGGGGCGGGTTTGGGTCGTGACAGTCTTTTTGCACTTAGCCACCACCAAAGAACCCTTTGTGAACTTCCATATTCCATCACCAAATTTGTTGTTGAAGCCTTCATCATCTAGCTTCCCAGTAGAGATCAAATTTAGGCGAATGTCGGGAACATGCCTCACATCTTTAAGCAACAACTTGCAGCCCAAATTTGTTTCCAAGCAAACATCACCCATACCGATAATCTTGGACAAACCTTCATTACCCATTCGAACAAAACCATAATCTCATTCGGTGTAGGTAGTGAAGAAATCAACTCGAGAAGTCACATGAAAAGAAGCACCGGAATCAATCACCCAATTGCTCTCTTGGCCCACAAAATTGATACAATCATCTTCACAAACGACCATGAGATCACCATTGGTAGTAACTGCTGTTGTGTCTTCTTGCTTCTTATCCACACTTTTGTCACGTCTTTTCTCCTTGTTTTTAAGCTTTCGGCATTCTCGCTTAATGTGCCCTTTCTCATGGCAATAATAACACTCAATGTCTTTCTTCGAAAAAGAACCATCTTTCGATTTGTCACGGCTTTGAGCACGACCATTCATACTTGCAGCCATGCCAAGTACAACCCGAATAGAAGACATCTTTACAACTGGTGAGAAAAT
>NW_021024804.1:3324355-3404352 GCF_004153795.1 Camellia sinensis
TGTTTGGAACCATTACTGTTTACTGTTATGATGGCCATCAACTGACTGTTCGGTCTGTTAAGACCTACTGTACTATTTTGCTATTGGATGTACCACATATAACTGCTATAGTTTCTAAATGACTGATATGACTGTTTCTTGACTAGAAGGACATTCATTCTAACCTCTTTACACAGTTGTTATTCACTGGGCTTTACCTCACTGTTTATATTTATATGTAGGTGTCCAGGCACCGGACTGGAGCTAGGAGCGTCGGGTTAACTCCCTTTTTGTTAAACCAACCACTGTACCTCACTGCGAGGTTCCAAGTCCTTTCAAGCTAAGGCTGTTTTGGGGTGTCCCAGTTTCACCGTTGTCTCTGTTCTGTAATAAACATTGTGGACTTGACTGTATAGCTACGGTGTAGGGATTTGGTCCCTAACCTGAATGTTTGTGTGCATGATGTATATATCTTTTGTTTATGAATGTGTTTTGTTTACAAAAGTCTTTTCACATTCAGACTGTCACAGTTCATTGGACATCTTTTATTACTGTTTTGGCTTCCGCTAGCCCCTGTACTCTGTATTACTGTCTTTACTGTTAAGCAGGCCTTCGGTAATCACGGATTACTGGCCGGTTACGGTGCTAAACCCATAGGGGCGGGTTTGGGTCGTGACACTCAGTCTGGCTGAGCTCTTCAAGTTCAATCTGGCTGAGACTTGTGATGTTCAGGCTGGCTGAGGCTTACTTGACTTAGGCTGGCTGAGCTCTTCAGGCTCAGTCTAGCTGGGACTTGTGATGCTTAGTCTAGCTGAGGCTTGCTTGACTCAGTCTGGCTGAGTTCTTCAAAAGAAAAAAAAAAAGTACAACACAAAGAATGAGGATTGAAAATTGTTGGCATTAAGGCACAGTCCTGTGATCATAAGTTTGTACATTGTATAGTAAGGGCAAAAATGAACAAGTGTTCTGAACAGCAAAGTGAACCATACAACAATTGAACCATACAAAAGGCAGAAGACGCTATTTTATTGGAAATATCACTTCAGGTGCTCGGCATTTCATGGATGAGGAAGGTCTCGGCTCGCCATATCTTGGAGACGGTAAGTGCCTAGGTGGGGTCTAGTTTTGACAATGTAAGGTCCTTCCCACTTAGCTGCTAGCTAGCCCTCGGTCGGGTTTTTGGTGGCGAGAGTGGCTTCTCGTAAGACTAGGTCTCCCACTTCGAATTCTCGGGGTTTGACTTTGCGGTTATAATGTTTCCGCATTCTTTATTGATATAAGGCTAGCTTGACGGCAGCTGACTCTCATAGCTCTTCAATCAAGTCCAGTTCGACTCATTGCAACTCGTTGTGTAGTTTTATGTTCAGGTGTATCATTCGGAGAGTTGGGAGACCGAGCTCCACGGGGATAATCGCTTCAGCGCCGTATGTTAGCCGGAAAAGGGTTTTGCCGGTAGGACTTCTTGCTGTCGTTTGATAGACCTAGAGTACATTTGGGAGCTCGTCTACCCAGAGTCCTTTGGCAGCTTCTAACTTGATCTTGATTATTTTTAGTAGGGAGTGATTGATGACTTCAACCTGCCCGTTAGCTTGGGAGTGGCCAGGAGAAGAGAAACAGGTCTTGATGTTAAGCTCTATGCAAAATTCTCTGAATTTGGCATTGTTGAATTGCTTGCTGTTGTCGAAGACAATGGCATGAGGGACCCTGAAATGGCACACAATGGACTGCCAAATGAACTTGGTGGTATTCCGTTCAGTAATCTTGGCAAGAGGCTCCGCTTCCACCCACTTGGTGAAGTACTCGATGGCGACCACAACGAACTTTACTTGGCCTTTGCCGATAGGCAATGGACCGACAAGATCAATATCCCACTTGGCGAAAGGATAGAGGCTGCTGAGCGTGATCAATTTTGCTGGAGAGGCGTGGGGGATGTTGGCGAAGTGTTGGTATTTGTCACATTTAAGTACAAAGTCGGTAGCGTCCTGGTAGAGCGTGGGCCAAAAGTAGCCTATGCGAAGGATTTTATAAGCTAAGGACCATCCCCCGGAATGGTTGCCGCAAACACCTTCATGAACCTCGCTTATCACGTAGGTAGCTTGGTCAACATTTAAACATCTGAGGTATGGTCGTGAGAATCCCCATTTGTACAAGATGCCATCGATAATGACTTAATTAGACGACTCAGCCCGGATTTTGTCGGCCTCCTATTTATTCACTGGTAGGACTCCCTATTCTAAGAATGGGATGATGTCGTGGGCCCATGGCATAGGCTCATCTTGGAGCAAGTGAACCTTCTGTTGAGTTGGTGAAACTCCTGAGTGAGTCAGGTATTTAACTCGGATACCGTGGCTGAGGTCGGATTGGTCTGCTGAGGCTAATAGGGCCATTTCATCTGCTTGGGAGTTCTCTGACCTAGGTACATGCTTGATGTGAAAACTATTAAAGAGACAGGTGAGGAAAAGGGCAATGTCTCTGTACGACCGCATTATTTTCTCCTTTGCATCAAACTCGCCTGTTATCTGTTCAATAACCAACTGAGAATCACTAGACACACAGAAATGGTCAACTCCAATGTCTCTGGCTAGCTAAAGACCTGCTATTATGGCCTCATATTCGACCTCGTTGTTACTTGCGGCGAACAGAAATTGGAGAGCATACTTGAAATATTCACCCTCGGGGGTGGCGCGGATAAAGCCAGCTCTACTACCTTCTTTGCGAGATGAGCCATCAACGCTAAGAGCCTAGGAATTGGGGTCCTCTATATTAGGAATGACGTTTTCAGATGTTGAGGATATGTCAGGAATGGGATTGGTGAATTCTAAGATAAAATCTGTAACAGCCTGGCCTTTGATGGCTGTTCGGGGTTGGTAGGAGATCTTGTGCTGGCTTAGTTCGATAGACCACTACATGAGCCTGCTTGATGATTCTGGTAGTTGCATAACCTTTTTCAAAGGCTGGTCAGTGAGGACCACTATGGAATGGGCTTGGAAATAGGGTTGAAGTCGTTTGGACGCGATGACCAGGGCTAGGGCCATTTTTTCTAACAAGGGGTAATTTTGTTCCGCCCCCTGAAATGCGCGGTTAATGTAGTAAACTGGGCATTGGACTGAGTTTTCTTCTCTAATAAGGGCAGCACTGACTGCAGTGCTGGAAACAAGTAAGTAGAGAAAGTAGGTCTTTCCTGGCATTGCTTGAGAGAGGAGAGAGGGGTTGGCCATGCACTGTTTCAGTTGTTGGAAGGCCTCCTCGGATTCGGAGGTCCATTCAAAAGCCTGCCGGAGAACTTTAAAGAACGAAAGACACTTGTCAGTTGCTCGCGGAATGAAGCGGTTAAGGACGGCAACTCTTCTAGTAAACCGTTGGACCTCTTTTACTGTTCGGGGAGATTGCATTTCTATTAAGGCCTTGATCTTCTCTGGATTGGCCTCAATACCTCTGTGGCTAACTATGAAACCCAAAAACTTACCAAACCCAACGTCGAAGGGGCACTTCTCTGGGTCCAGCTTTATCTTATGTTTGCGCAAGGCCTAGAAGGTCTCCCGCAGGTTTGCTAGGTCATCAGAGGAGAGTTTTTTTTTGGACGAGCATGTCGTCGACGTAGACCTTCATATTCCGACCTATCTGGTTTTTGAAAATGGCATTAACTAGGCGTTGGTAAGTGGCCCTCACATTCTTCAAACTGAATGACATTACACGATAATGATAAGTTCCTCTGTCAGTAATAAAGGAGGTGTGCTCCTGGTTAGCTGTGTGCATTAAGATCTGATTATAGCCTGAAAAAGCATCCATGAAGCTGAGCATCTGGTGTCCTGCCGTTGCGTCGACCAATAGATCTCTCCTGGGTAGTGGGTAGCTATCCTTAGGACAAGCTCGGTTGAGGTCGGAGTAGTCACTGCAAAGTCTCCATTTCCCATTGTTTTTGCAGACCAAGACCACATTGGATAGCCACTTGGGATAGTCTACATTTCTAATGAATTGGGCCTTCAAGAGCTTGTCCACCTCAGCGGTGATGAGATTGTTGCGTTCTGGATGAAAAATGTGTTGCCATTGGCGGAACGGCCGAAATTTGGGTTCAATACTGAGGCGATGAGTAATGAAAGAAGGGTCAATACCTGGCATGTCGGAGTGGATCTAAGCAAAGACACTGTTATGCTTGGCTAAGAGGGCAATGAGGTCGGCCATGGCCAAGGGGGCAGTTGGCTGCCAATTTTGGCCATCTTCGTCGAGTCGGTGGGGTCAATGGGTACTTCAACTAGTTCTTCCACTTGTTTCCCTCTGATTAGCTCTTCCTTATCTCTGACATTAAGGCCTTCTATGATCATGGCCTCCCTTATTCTAACCTTCTTTAATGAGGCGACATAGCATTCTTGGGCCACCGTCTGCTCGCCCCTCACCGTGCCGACCCCCTGATCGGTCAGAAATTTCATGGCCAAATGGTACGTGGAGGTTACAGCTTGGAGGGCGTTGAGAGCTATGCGTCCAAGTATGATGTTGTAGGCGGAAGGGTAGTCAACGGTGACTGTGGGAGCCGAATTTCAATTGGGTCAATAGGGACGAATGGACGAGTTCAGTCCGGGACATAACCTTTATTCGGCATTGATCCTAGTCAATTGAAGAGCCGAATAAAATAATTGGCATTCCAGCCAGTAGAACAAATGCCGAGTAGAATTACATGTAATGGATTGAGGATGGGCCTGGCCCCAAGGCCCAAAGAGAATAATATAAATACAGGATCATCAGTCAGAGAAAGATATGTGAGAACTAGAACGCTTAACTTAAAATACAAGCAATCGAGAGAGTTTATACTGACTTATCCGTCGGAGTGTTAATTTTGGCACCCTCGACCTCAGTGTTCATTCTTTTTCAGGTTGCCAGCTGAGGATCTCGAGTGCCCCATTGGATCCAAAGAGTATTTCCAGAACCACTTCCCTATAATTGGCGTCGTCTGTGGGAAATACTCAAGCACATCCATGGCGGGCGTGACGGAAGATCCTTCGGCAGTCGTTGTCGACCCTACGCCGTAAGATGAAACCACTCCAAGCAATATGCTTGGGCCAGAGAACATTACCGCAAGAAGGGCCTTGAACTTCGATCCGCCCTCGCCATCAGCACATGAGGCAATGCAAGCGCTTATGGAGCAAACAAAGCAAACGAGCAGAGGTTGGAGAACATGATTGCTGAGAACGAACGTCTTCGTCAGGATTTGGCCTTGGAAGTGGCGATGTCCAAACAAGCTGTACGCCAAGATCCGGAACGACTTCTGAGGGCAGGTGGTCGATGACCTCAAGCCCGACAACAAGACACTGATAGTGACTCTGACTCATTATCCCCGGAGCCCAAAAAGAAGAGTCGACTTGAAGCTTCCAGTTCCTCTGAAGAGAATGTACGTATAAGGCATAAACGAAGAAGAAACAGGTCAGACGAAGAAGACCAACATGATCCCTTTGTGCAACGGATCGCAAGGGTTGCTCTGCCCAAAAATTTCAAAGCTCCGTCGTTCACTCTCTATGATGGAAAATCAAATCCCACCGATCACATCCGTCACTACAAGCAAGCCATGACACTGCATGCAGACGACGAGGCCCTCATGTGCCGAATATTTCCCAATAGTCTGGGACCATTGGCTGTCAGGTGGTATTATAAACTGGAGCCAGTTTCGATCAAAAGCTTCCACCAACTCCAAAAATCCTTCAGGGCAAGGTTCATCACTAATGAGGTCCAACCGAAGCAAGTCGATTCTCTGTGGGCAATGCAGATTCAACCGGGGAAAACCCTTCGTGCGTATTCACCGCGGTATTGGGAATGCTTTAATCTGGCAGATGATGCTTGCAATAACTCTATGGCCATCACCGCCTTCAAAATGGGGTTACATCCAGACAGTACCCTCCGCAGCTCTTTGTCCAGACGGCCCCCAAAAATGGTCTGGGCGTTGATGAAAAAAGTTAAGGAATACTGCAAAGTAGAAGACGATGCCCTCCGGGTCAAAGACGGGCATAAAGCCGCTAAGACGGCCCAGCCTGAAGTCGTGCAGCCGATAAACGCTGTACCACCATGGAGCCCTGAATCACGGAATCGGGCCAAGTGAGATAGAAGATAGGATTCACGTCGATCAAACGACCAGTGTCCACACCGAGCTAATGAGCAGCTTCAAGTGGATAGCAGGCGGCCGAGGCACATTGACAAGAAATACACTGAGTTATTAGATCCAATTAGTGTGGTTATGGCCAAGGTTAAACACCTTTCGTTTTTCAAATGGCCATAAAAAATGGTGGGACCTCCCGACACTAGAAGACGGGATAGGCAGTGCGAATATCACAAAGATCACGGTCATGATACTGACAGTTGCTATGCTTTAAAAGACCACCTTGAGGAGTTGGTACAAGATGGACGGCTCTAGCAACATGTCCGAAAGAACGCAACCAAAACAGTTGCCCTTCGACAGGATTCACCTCCGCTCGGTGTCATCTATATGATATACAGTCTACCAACAGCCCTGACCGTGCATGCAATTCACTCACATTCAGTCCCCCAAAAGCAAATCACACCAGCAAAACGGTCCCATGAAGTTCTGAATATTGCCTTCGACGATTCTGATTTGATCGGCGTAACACTCCCCCACATTGATCCATTGTTCATTGAACTACACATAAATCGATTTACCGTTGAACGCGCTCTCATAGACCAGGGGAGTACTTTGGAGGTTATGTATTACAAGACCTTCATCAAACTCGGGTTCAACGAATCAGATCTGTCTCCGGCTCCTTATCCATTATTCGGCTTCAACGCAAATCCAGAGTACCCATTGGGGAAAATCACATTACCCGTTCGAGCAGGCTGCCGAACAGTGGATGTGGAATTCTTGGTTGTCAAGCTGCCATCGCCGTATAATCTCATCATGGGGCGAACTTGGTTGCATACTATGTAGGCCGTGCTAAGCACCTATCATCAGCTGCTACGCTTCCTGATAGAACGTGGCATTGAGCAAATCCGTGACTCCTAGAAATCGGCACAAACATGTTATCTCCTTGCTGGAAAGATGCCAAAAGAGTTGTAAGTGAATTCTATTGAGGTACCGGATCGAGAGAGCCTCGACGATGTTGGACGGATCCCAAGTGAAAAGGCCACGGAAGCCCTAGACCGAGTTGAAATTGACGGAAACCCAGACAGGTTCTTCATGGTCGGCGCTTCCCTGAATCAAGCCGATAGGCAGCAACTGATTTCCTTCCTGCTCGGCAACCTTGATGTATTTACGTGGACTCCATATGAGATGCCGGGTGTAGATCCGTCTATTTCGCAGCACCGTTTAAATGTTGACCCTAAATGCAAGCCGATTATTCAGAAAAGCCGGCGGTCAGCCGCAGAGCACACTGCCGCCGTTGTTGAAGAGGTCGGTTGCTTGACGCCGGGGCAATTAGAGAAGTGACCTACCCTACATGGCTCTCTAATACAGTGGTGGTGAAGAAGAAAAATGGGACTTGGCGAGTGTGCGTCGATTTCACTAACTTAAACAAAGCATGTCCCAAGGATTGTTTCCCCCTACCCAGAATCGACCAACTTGTAGATGCGACGGCACGCCACCAACGTATGAGCTTCCTCGATCCTTACAGAGGCTACCCTCAGATCGCCATGGATCCTGAGGATCAAGAAAAAACTGCATTCCTCACCTCAAGAGGAACCTACTATTATAAGGTTATGCCTTTTGGGCTGAAGAATGTAGGGGCAACTTACCAAAGACTGGTCACAACTATGTTCAAAAAACAACTCAGCCGCACTATGGAAGTGCACATTGATGACATGGTAGTCAAGTCCAGAGAAGAGCAAACCCATCTAGCCGATCTAGCAGAGACATTCGACATCTTACGCAAATACAGAATGAAGTTGAATGCTTCCAAATGTACGTTTGGGATCGGTTCTGGCAAGTTGTTGGGGTACATTGTCAACCACTGGGGAATTGAGGCCAACCCGAGGCAAATCACAGCAATCTTGGAACTCATGGACTCCATATGAGATGCCGGGTGTAGATCCGTCTATTTCGCAGCACCGTTTAAATGTTGACCCTAAATGCAAGCCGATTATTCAGAAAAGCCAGCGGTCAGCCGCAGAGCACACTGCCGCCGTTGTTGAAGAGGTTGACCGGTTGCTTGATGCCGGGGCAATTAGAGAAGTGACCTACCCTACATGGCTCTCTAATACTGTGGTTGTGAAGAAGAAAAATGGGACTTGGCGAGTGTGCGTTGATTTCATGGACCTCAACAAAGCCTACCCCAAAGATTGTTTTCCTCTCTCCAGAATAGACCAACTTGTAGATACGACGGCACACCATCAATGTATGAGCTTCCTCGATGCTTACAAAGGCTACCATCAAATTGCCATGCATCCAGAGGACCAAGACAAGATTGCATTCCTCACCCCAAGAGGAACCTATTGCTATAAGGTTATGCCTTTTGGACTGAAGAATGCAGGGGCAACTTACCAAAGATTAGTCACTGCCATGTTCAAGGAGCAGCTCGGCCACACTATGGAAGTGTACATCGACGATATGGTAGTCAAGTCCAAAGAAGAGCAAACTTATCTAGCCGACCTGGAAGAGACATTCGGCATTTTACGCAAATACAAAATGAAGCTGAACGCTTCCAAGTGTGCGTTTGGGATCGGCTTTGGGAAATTTTTGGGTTATATTGTCAACCACCGAGGAATCGAAGCCAACCCAAGGCAAATTACAGCAATCTTGGAGCTTGGCTCCCCTCGTTTAGTGAAAGGGGTTCAAAAGTTGATGGAGATGGCCGCCGCACTCAACAGGTTCATCAGTCAGTCCACAAATCGCTGTCAACAATTCTTTCACACTCTACGGCAGGGCAAGGCTTTTGAATGGACCTCCGAGTGCGAAGCCGCTTTCAATGGCCTCAAGACCTACCTCCAATCAGTTCCACTCTTGACAACACCTTCGGCAGACGACTGCTCATTTTGTATCTAGCGGTTTTCGACCAGGCCATCAGCGCCGTACTGATAAAGGAGGAGCTGAGGAAGCAGCGGCCAGTGTATTATGTGAGCAGGGCAATGGTTGACATCGAAACACATTACCTTCCATTGGAGAAACTCATTTTGGCCCTCGTCATGGCAGCAAGAAAGCTGATGCATTACTTTTAAGGGCATACCATCAGGGTACTAATGGACCACCCCCTCCGATCGGTACTCCGTAGTGCAGAAGCATCAGGGCGCATTTCAAAGTGGGCTTTTGCACTTGGCCAGTACGATATCCAGTTTCTTTCTAGAACCTCAATCAAGGGACAGATGCTTGCCGACTTTGTGGCCGAATTCACCAGGGGTCTTGCTGACTTCAAGTCCGATGAAATTCAACCTAAGCCGAACTGGAGAATTTATGTCGGGGACATTTGGCAGTTGTACTATGATGGATCGTCCAATCAACGCAGCAGCGGGGCCAGAGTAGTGATAATGGCTCCCGACGGGGCAATAATTGAGCAGGCTGTCAAACTCGACTTCAAAGCATCAAATAACGAGGCTGAATACGAGGCCCTACTAACCGGCTTGCGGAATGCACATCTCCTAGGTGCTCGGTGTCTGCTTATATTTTGTGATTCAAAATTGGTGATCAATCAGCTAAAAGGGAAGTACGCAACAAGAAACGACCGTATGGCCGCTTACATGAAAACGACAAATTTCTTGCTGGCAAAATTTGACCATTATGAATTGAACCAAATAACTCGTGACCAGAATACACATGCAGATGCCCTCGCTTGCCTAGCCTCCACCATCAACTCAGAGATTAAACGGACCATTGAAGTTGGTTTTATCCCAGAGCCGAGCATTGGCCCTTCTGAGGAAGTCCAGGTCAATGTCATTGAGTCAGGACCGAGTTGGATGGACTCCGTTGCTGCATTCCTATCTTCCGAACAGCTCCCAACGGATAAGAAAAAAAAGTACACAAGCTACGAAATAAAGCCCTGCGATACTACTTGGATCCTCAAGGGGAGCTTTATAAAAAATCCTTTTCTGGTCCATACCTGGAATGCGTTCATCCGGATAAAGTCGAGGAACTCTTGACTGAAATACATGAAGGTAGCTGTGGTGCCTATTCCGGCGGGCGCTCTTTGGCCCATCGAGCTATAACACAGGGGTATTATTGGCTGACAATGAGAGCTGATGCCGAATGTTATGTAAAAAAATGTGGATGGAGGGTCAGACGAGTTGAGTTCGGCTTCCTCAAAGGCCGAGTTAAGAGCTTCGTCTACCTTCGCTGCCAACTGGTTCAGGTCCTCGGCGATTGGTTCGGCAGCTTGTTCTTCTACTTGTTCCGAATCGGATGTTTCTAAACTGATCTGTCTAAGGTTTTTGAAGCTGGGAAAGAAAAGGGTTGTAAGATGGTTGTCGCCTCTTGAGATTGGAATGTTGTCTGCCGCCGAAAGTGTCGTGTTAGTCGGCTCGTACGACAGGAGAATGTGGGCTGCCCTCCCTTGTTTTTGAAGGTTTGGATGGCCGATGAACTGTAGCACGGTTTTAATTTCTGCAAGTACAACATCGTCCTCTGAAACCAACACTCTCTTCAAGTCGCTGCCTGCATAAACAAAGCGATTAGATGTATATAGGACCGAATACAGATATGGTAAAAACAGAAACAAAAGTGATCTAATCGGCCACCTGGTTCGCCTTTTCACCTTGGCACGGGGTCTAGGCGATATTCACCCTCGCCGAATTCCCAATTGCCCCGGACAATGACCATCACGTCATCAATATGCTTGCCAGAGCTAGCAAGCATAGTCACTAAATGATGATCGGTATCCTTGGCTCTAAGAAAGTAGCGTCCTAGCCGGCTAGTAGATTTGGCTAGGACATAACAATGCCGAATGACGAGTATACCTAAATTAATCCTAAGACGCCGGTTTAGCTCTATAATCCCCATTATGATGCAAAAAAAAATTCACGTTGGGCTGGGAAGGGATTAGACCCCAATATCGAAGAACGACCCTTAAAAATGGGTGAAGGGGAAAGCAGACTCCGCCCTCAGCAATTGACAGGAGAGGAAAGACGATTATGCTCTCATCCGCCCTCTCCATATCAGTGGTGCTATCTGCCAAAAATGACAGATGAATGTTGTCGGGGATGGAAAAATGGCGTCGAAAGCCAGAGATTCGATCCGCTAAAAGGAGCTCATTCAGATGTTTTGCCATCCCGGCCAGCCCAAGGATTATGAAAAACTAAAAGCAAACAAGGAAGTGGGATCGGAAGTGAATGAAAAGAAAACTTACTGAAGACGAAGGGGAAAACGAGAAACAAGGAGTTGCAGAAGCCGCGAAATGAAGGAGTTGCACTAGAAGGCGAACCAGATATTTTTGAGTATTCAAAACATACATTCGAAGAGATAATTTTAAATCACATTAAATGGAGACAGTGTACGAAGGGACGGGAAATCGCTATAACGACCAAAAAGCGTATGCGCATTTTGACACGCATTGGGAAGAGGATTAACTGCCGAATTTTTTACTTTCCAGGTTCGAAGCCAAACACGCCGACTAACTTATGCTAGTGGGGTGTTTGGGGGACAATTGTGGGAGCCAAATTTCAATTGGGTCAATAGGGACGAATAGACGAGTTCAGTCCGGGACATAACCTTTATTCGACATTGATCCTGGTCAATTGAAAAGCCGAATAAAATAATCGGAATAGGCATTCCAGCCAGTAGAACAAAGGTCGAGTAGAAGTACATGTAATGGATCGAGGATGGGCCTGGCCCTAAGGCCCAAAGAGAATAATATAAATACAGGATCATCAGTCAGAGAAAGATATGTGAGAACTAGTACGCTTAACTTAAAATACAAGCGATCGAGAGAGTTTATACTGACTTATCCGTCGGAGTGCTAATTCCGGCACCCCTAACCGGAGTGTTCATTCTTTTTCAGGTTGCCAGCTGAGGATCTCGAGTGCCCCATTGGATCCAAAGAGTATTTCTAGAACCACTTCCCCACAGTGAGGAAAGTGAGTAGTTTTGTGGACTGTCGTGGATATTCTCTGATGGTGATTGGGAGGTCGATGGAGCCTATGGATGTCACCTGATCACTAGTGAAGCCAACCAGAGGGGTTTGTAGAGGCGACAACTTTTCTTTCCCGACCTTAAGTTGTTGGTAGGTGTTGAGGAAAGTGATGTCTGAGGAGCTGCCATTGTCAACAAGTACTCGTCTGACTTTGTAGTTCGATAAGAGAGCATAAATAACCAGGGGGTTGTCGTGGGGATAGCAAATGCCTGTGCAGTTGTAAACTTAGGTATGAGAGGGAAAAGTCAAGAGCTGAGCACCCCCGTTCGCTCGATCAAAGATCAGCCTTTACTAATCATGATATGAATCTTATCTACATTATATGCTCTTGTTCCGATTATTAGGATAGCATTACTATGTGATGCACACACACACAAGTATAAACTAATTTGCAAGAATTGGAATGCTTGATTTCATGCTTGTTTTTTAAAAGAGTTTGTGAATATGCCACTTAAAAAAGTGGGCTCAAATGTACATTAATCCAACTATCCCAATTCAAGCAACTAGCCTTCATCCACAGGTATTTAAACAGTTATCACTTAAGCACTTAGCTTTATGGTGAACATGCTTTGACATGGTGACATCACATTCATGCAATATGCTAAAACACAGAAATGCTTACCTAGTACTCCGAGGCAAGCAAAAAGGAACAAAAGAGTTAGAAAAATGTATGATCCTAACTACGCAATGGCTAATACAACACATGCGATATGTAATCTAATTAGGCTCGGCTACTTAAAATGATATGTGAATCAATTTGATAGCATGCAGTCTAAGCACGTATTCAAAGAAATATTAAACTAACAATGCAAGTTAAAATGATGAACCGAGCCTCGGTGTATGTAATACAGGTGGATGCAAGCATGAAGAATGCTAAACGAAACATGATGCCTTAAACTAACCAACATAAGCTGTTAGGGAGAAAGACGTGGGGTTGAAAGACATACATATTATTACAACATTGCGCCCTCACACATGAGGGTTTAAATAAACTAACTACTAAACTAATTAAAGCTAAGCTAATTAATTACGAATTAACTAACTATTACAAAATGAAATGAATAAATTAGCTAAACTACTTAATTAATTATTACAACAAATTAATTAACTATTCTAGCTAACTAATTATTACAACAAATCAAAACAAACTAATTATTTATATGAATACAACATGAAAAGAGTGCTAAGCTAGCTATTCTAATTACTCCGCCTCGGGAAACGAGGAATGTTTATGCATACACAGACTTTCCACCCGAAAAAAGCCATTGGTCTTGCTGCCAGATGCCTCGTTGCACAGTAGAACACTTGCACTGATTTTCACCTCAGAACTTGTTCTGTTCTGTTCTGCCTCAAAAGTACACTATTTGATTTTGCACTGGTGGCTGGCAGATGGCTTGCTGTCCACCAATAGTGGCTTGCTGGCTACTGATGACTGGACTTCCCTGCTATAATAGAGAGCAAACAGAGTAGAGATAAGGTATTCTCAAGGGTTTGTTTGCACTATTTACCCCTCCTTATCATTTAAGTAGCTCAAAGGAGTAGTAAGTTTGATTCACAAGTGTTGCTTTGGGCGTGAAAGAGACATCATACCGTTGGTAATGAACCCTCTAAAGGATTAAACCATTAAGCATGACACCTCAATCTCGTGCTTAAACAAACAAGTAATTTGAAACCACTTTCAAAGCAAAAAAAATGCCAAGAAAGGATAGAGGTTGCGGAGGTGATTAAAGGTGAGAACAAGTAAGAAAAGCCATAAATAAATGCAATCAACTCAAATAATGTGGTGTCTAAGGCCTAAAACATCAAACTCATGAGGACAATTACACTACAAGCATCCAATATAAGGCTCAAATGTGATGAACACTTAAAACAGTCCTAAAACAGTGTTAAATAAGTCTTAAAACATGCTGGAATTAAGACAAAAGCAATAAGCTAAAACATAGCACATGCTAGGCTAGTAAACAAGACACAACGAGGGGAGGCTAACCCCTCCAATTTTGGATTTCAAAACATGTTTTTAGCCACTAAAATAACTCTGAAAATCAGTGTTTAAAAGCTCAAAAAAAGTGGACAAAGAGATGGGAAACACAAGTGTAAAGGCTTAGGAGACAAGGTGTCAAGAAGGGTGATTAACCCCTCCACCTTTAATAACCTTAAACCATAAGCTTCAGCCTACAAAAACAGTCCAAAAACAACAAGAAAAGATGGGAGAGAAGTAGTGTAGAGATGCTCAAAATTATAACTCTTGAAGTAAGGTTACTCTTTTGCTCACAAACCAACAAGTTCTCATTCTCAAGGGATGAAATTTGGACTCAATAATCTCAATAAGGAGAGCTTCAATATTGGTTTAGGAAGTGTAGAGAGAGGGTGTATAGGTGGCAAGATAGAGATAGAGAGAGAATTTCAAGTTTTGGAACTTTTGGAATTTTTTGTAACCTTAAACCATGAAGGAAGGCCCCATATATATAGAAAATAGCCTCACAGGTCAGACATATCATGCCTGGAACAGCTGGAGCTTTTGGGGGATAGTTGGCCAAAAATATCTATGTTTTTCACCAGTGGTTGGCAGGCCAGAAGTGTAAATTGCCGGCCACAGAAAATCTACTTCCAGGCCCAATTTCAAATGGGTATATCTCCTTTATTCGGACTTAGTTTTAGGTCATTCTTGAGTCTAAATTGAAGTCTCGGAAGTCTAATTTTCAATGGTGGTAGCCTCACATATAAATTCTAAGTGTACAAAGAGATATTACTATTTTAGTGAAGGTTGCTCATTTCTATCTTAATGCGATTGATACCTAACTTCAAATAGCCATATCTCCCTCATCCGGACTCGGCTTTAGGAGATTCTTGAGTTTAAATTGAAGCCTGAGAAGTATAATTTCCAATGCTGATGGCCTCACAACTAAAGTCTAAGTGCACAAAGAGATAGACCTGATTTAGTGAAGGCTTCTCAGTTTTCTCTTAACGGTTTGATGCCCAACTTCTTCCCTAACTAGTTTTCTTCCCTCTCCTCCAATTTTCTTCAACTCCAAACCTATAAATAAGAGGTTTAAAAGATTTTTTAAAGAGTTCATCTCTCTTCCATTTATTTCCACTTTGTCCTTGCTCGGTTTACCGAAAAGTGCAACATTTTAACGAAATGCAAGCATCGAAACATCATAGAAACATTTTCAAAAATAGTTTGAAAGAGAGGGTTTTAAGGTCTAAAATAGTTTTGGTCAAAATAGTTTTGGTCCAAAAAAGAGGTGTAAGATTGGGATTTAGAAGCTCTTCTTGCTGAAGAAATTGAGCGATTATACAGCGTAACTTTCATCATTAAGTGATCAACCTGAGGCGCCCAAGTCTTAAGGGTAGTCAAAAATGGGGTGTCTATAGGGTGCAGGGCCACCTTGTGCTCGCGATTGTGGTGCAGCTTGGTCATCACGTTGTCTAGGTGGCTTAGGCTATCTGGGAGTGTGCTGGTTGTGGCGCCTTGGATGGTCTGTCCTAGGTCTTTGGTGGGGGTGAGCTGTTATGAACTGGTTGAGGCATCCCTGACGGATCAAATCCTTGACCTGGTCTTTAAGGTTAACACATTCTTCAGTGTTATGACCATGGTCACGATGGAAACGACAATAGGATTGGTCTCGACGGATGGAAAGAGATTTTGATGGTTGGGGCAACTTGAGGTTATAGTTGTAACGACCCTAATTTTCTTAAGTCATTATTTATTATTGTTATTATTACTTTATTTTATTTTTGGCTTTATTAATTATGTGGATACATAAGAATTTAACGTGATATTTAATTAATTTAATGTGCTATTTAATTATATATAATTAATTTGATGATATTTAATTAATTTAATGTGCTATTTAATTATATATAATTAATTTGAATATTTATATATATTGATATTTTTGTTTTTTTATATACATAAAACGTGTTATATATATGTTGATCTTATACTTATATTTATATATGTTATATTTATGTTTATTTATATAATATAATATAATAGTCAATTAGGTTAGAATAGTGATTAGGTAATCAACAAGAAAAGAAAGCAAAAAGAGAGAGAGAGAGCAGCACAGAGAGAGAGAGAGAGAGAGAGAGAGAGAGTAATCAAAGAAAAAAAAGAGAGTGCTCTGTGTGCTGGGTGTGTGTGTAAGAGAGAGACGACAAAAGGTGGAGAAAAAGAGAGAAAAGGGGTTAAGGTTTTATTTTGGTGGTTTCATTAATTCTCTAAGTGATTCTTTGATCTTCAAAAAATATTGTGAGTACAAAACCCATTTCCCTTGATTTATGTTTAATTCGTTATTTTTATTTATTTATTTTTATTTATTTGATGTTAGTTTGGTTTTGTATTTAGATGAAGATGATAGATTGATTTTAATTATTTGATTAGTTGTGTATGTCAGATTTAAGGTTTTTATATGTATTTATTTTATGGTTGTAATCACACTCATGGTTATATGAAATTAAAACAAACTTACAATCTATAGATAAATTCCTTACACTCTACCATGACTTCCTGGATTGTTGTTTTATTTGAGTGTTGGTGAGAAAGAGTATATAAAAAAAAAGTAAGAATTATGAGATTTATTTAAATGTCTTAAGCTTGGGATTGTTATGTTTGTTCTCATGAGTAGATGAGAGATTGTGTATATATATTGTTGCATCGTTCTCAGGAGTAGACAAGTGCTTTGATTTACACACGTAAGTATATGCTAACCATCCGGGGAGTA
Source organism: Camellia sinensis (assembly GCF_004153795.1). Classification (NCBI taxonomy): domain Eukaryota; kingdom Viridiplantae; phylum Streptophyta; class Magnoliopsida; order Ericales; family Theaceae; genus Camellia; species Camellia sinensis. The sequence continues at coordinate 3,341,109 of NW_021024804.1, forward strand.
TGAGTCAAACTCGGGACGATATCCCCGTGCAAGTTTGGCACAGGAGGCACATGGGATATATGTGTAGGCCGGGAGTGGAGGTTAAAATGGTGGAGTTAAGGTACAAAGAATTAAATATGAGTTTATTGTTATAGTGTGAATTGTATTGATTTGAACATATTGAAAAAAATAATAATCGACCTCAATAAATTATGAAATTTGGGCGGAGGCATGTATATGTAATTCTAGACAACTTTTATATTTTAACTTTGTACTAAAAAGATCGATTAGAACTTATAATCGGATGATCTTGGTTATAGTAGTTTTTATTCATTTTAGAAATACAGATTTTAGAGGTTGTTTTAACCCACCAAACGAACCCATTTTTATTGGTTTTGTGTAAACTGAAGTAAAATATTATTCTGACACTTTTCATATTTTGAACTTTACCAAAAAAATCATCTTACAACAGTTTCTTTTCGTTTTCAGTTCCAGATTTTTCGATCAAATTTCATTTAGAATTTTCTATTAAATTTTTCTCTCAACTTGTTCAGTTTCTACTAAATTCGTTCATGTTACCTTTCATAAAACTTGATTCTATACAACTTTTGTTTTTTGAGTTTTGGTCAATTCGAATTATTTAAGTATGAAACGGTGTATTTTTATACTTTTTTAGCAAGTTACTTATGATTGAATTATACTAACTTTATTTTTTTTTTTTTTGCAAAATGGTGGGTCTTACTAACTTTTTATGCAGGGCTGACCTACCATATTTTTATTTTTATTTTGTTTATTTCATACTCAATTTATATTTAGTTGTGTACGGGCAAGAAACTAAATGTCACCGTATCGCGGGAAACTACCCCTTCGTCTCGGTGCAGATGGAACTACTTGTCTTGTCCTGTAATAGGAATTAAATGTATTTTTATTTGTGTTTGGTGGACATGTGGGTGTCAAATAATCGTACTCATACCAGTATACTTGTATACTGACCCGTTTTGTCTCTTGACATCCCGGGTGCATTCTATTTGAGCGCAACCGAGCTTCCTTTGCAGGATTAGTTGAGACTATGGTGGTGACAAGAATTAGCTATGATCGTAGGACATGTCTTTTGGATTTCTTTTGGTTTTCTTGAGCTTAGGGTTGATATTAGTTTATGTATTTATTATTTTTTATAACCTTAGTATTTTGATAATTTTGGCATGGTTTGTAACTTTACATTATTTAAGTTACTTTGACTATTTGTTGTTGCTTTAATGTTGGAGATATTTGTTAGTTATGAAATTATGGTAGATGGTTTGATTGGCGTTTTGTTAGTTTTTTTTTTTTTATCCCTTGTAATCTTTTGAGGATGAAAATTTACTTAAACCTTATGGAGACGGAAACGTTTAGACTTTTTTTTCACTCCTAGGATTTGGATGATGGAATATTGATTGGGGTTTAGTCCTAATTTAATATTTTATTGTCCAAATTTTGGGGCGTGACAATAGTCATGTTGGATTTGGTGCAAGACTTGTTCCATAGGTGAGTTGAGAGGAGTGTATTGTTTAAATCGACCAGGTGGTCGGGTAGGAGGTGGTCGATCTGAGTGTGGGGGTCGGTCTGTATACTGTGGAGGTCGGTGGGTGTATTGTGAGTGCCTGGGTTCAAATTCTTTTCTCTTTTCCTTAGGCTGCGAAGCTTTGGATGTGAAGTCTTGGCAAGCTGCCAGGGAGTCGTCAGCATTTATGTATTTCTGGGCTTTGGCGTGAAGGGTGGCCATTGCGGTTGGGGGGTTTTTGGAGAGGGGAAAGAGAAAATTTGATGGGTGTAAACCAGCCATAAAGGCTGTGAGAATGACCTTGTCATCGTTTTTCTACACTTGTAAGGCCTCTGTATTGAAACGGTTGACAAAACTGTGCAACGATTCTCCCTCGATCTGCTGGATATTTAACAGTTGAATCGCCAGGTGTCGTTGTCGCTGCATGCCAATGAAATGGCTCAGAAAAGACTTGTTGAGGTGGTGAAAGGAAGTGACAGAGTCTGGGGGAAGCTAGCTGAACCAGAGTCGCATTGACCCTTTCAATGCGACAGGGAAAGCGCGACACATGATTTCGTTTGGAAAGGCGTGGAGGATCATAAGTGTCTAATACGCTTCCACGTGGTCGACCGGATCGGTGCTACCATCGAAGGTGTCAATTGATGGCATTTTGAACTTAGGGGGATAGAGCTTTATATTTGATGGAAGTGGTAAAAGAGGAGTTGACGGTGGAAGAAGGTTTATGCTGCATGTTCTGCATGACTCCTTACAGTTGAAGCTTCATGGCCCGCAGCTTTTCGTCCCAGACAAGGGCATTATCCCCACAAGCATTAATTAAGGGTTGAACACTGCTAGCCTTGTCTTCACGGACGGCCGCGTGGTGCAGTGGAGGGTGGTCATGGAAATGCAGTGGTCTCTCCTGACGGGGCTGCGAGCCTAGAAGAGGGGCACGCAGATCGTCAAGGTTCGACGATTGAGGCTGTGGGACAAAGGGCAGAAATATTCCCTAGGATACATGTGGTGGGAATTGGTGATGATTGTGGGTTTGTTCAGGGTTAGGGGGGACCATTTGCGGTGGTGGAGGAGGGATAGGTAAGTCACGCTGGAGCAATTCGTTGATCAGGGCTTGGTTTTGTTCGGTCAACCGGTTGATGTTGTTGGTGAGTTCCACAAAATATGGAGGTGGCTTATTTGGGCTGGAGGACTCGACTTCAGGGTTACCAGCATTATGTTGTGAAGCCATGGACCTAGTCGTGACCATCCACCCTGACATAAGAGATGGGTGATAGTGGAGTTCCCCCTAGTGACAATGAACACAATTGTTGACCAGAGATCACTTCCCACAAACGGCGCCAACTGTTGAGGCTATGATATCGATGGTGGATGGGTCGGACCAGTCCGCATCTTTCATGAGTCTGTCGGTTATTAAATCCTTGATGTGTGCTTGCAAGAAGTCCAAAGGGGGAAGTAGTCCCCCAACAGACACTCTAATGATCAAGTTAGACCAAGGCCAGTAGTAATTGGTTTGAGAGAGAGAGAAGAAGATAATGAAAAACTTAACCTCTAATGTATCTCGAAGGTTTCTTTATATCATTTGCTCATCATTTCCTTGTCCATTCTAAGTTGTCTTGTTGGTTGAAAGTTTATGGCCTAGTTAACATCGATGATGGTGATTCTGTATACTCCGTCGTGAGGGATCTTGCTACATTTTATGCTATAGTGGCCTCATTAAATGGCTGATGTGTGAGTGCAATAACTTTGCAGGATTTTTATCTGCTCACGTGGCTCATTCCCTACCAGACAAGTGTTGGAATGCTATTGGTCTTAGGCCAGCATTGGCTTCTCAAAGTTATTGGACTTTAACACCTATGTCGTGAGCTGGGCCCCCTTGGGTGCCCATCAATATCAAATATTAGTGAGATGTAAACCACATTCACATTAAACATAGACTGCTAATTACTTTTTTTAAATAGATTTTTAAATAAAATTTTCAAATTTGTGGCAATACTGTTAACGTAAAGTCATAGTTTTCGTATGGGAGTCAGTAAATACACTATTTAGAAACGTGAGCGTTATGCCAGCAAGTATGTGTTCACTGCTGGCCATTATTCTTTACAAAATGAGATGGTTAATTTCAATTTTTTATAGTCCTTTTTTTAATTTAATTTTTAAAATATAATTTAATATATTGGAATTTTTATTTTAAGATCCCTCCTATTAAGATTTTATGAGATAAATAACAACAAAATATTATTGTAGTAACTAAAGTTCTTGTGAAACACCAAAGCAATTTTTGGATTCCAGTGCACATTGCTCATTTAACATCTTTCACTCTTTGAAAAATTTTAACTTAAAAATTCAGTAACTTTTTATTTAAATATCCATTTTCAATAAAATTTATGTTTTTAAAATGTTCTTGTTGAAATCCATCAAATAAGATCCATGACGAATATAAAATTCTAGAAATTTTTTTTCTACAAATTTCACCGAGTTAACTATCTTCAGTTAGTGAAATTTCTGAAATTTCTATGAGAGAAAATAAGCTATTCAGAAATTTCTCTAAACAATTTAGAAATTTCTCTGAGAGAAAATAAGCAATTTTAAAATTTATCTGAGAGAAAATAGGCAATTCTAAAATTTTTCTAAGCAATTGTGAAATTTCTTTAAAAGAAAATAAGCAATTTTGAATTTCTCTGAGCAATTCCGATTGAAGAGCAAAAAATAGAAGGAAAAAAGGCCAGCGAAAATGACTTAAAACAACTACCTTCAAAACACCGAGGGACCTTACCTAATACAATCTTCTCATAGTCCTTAAGGCCCCGTTTGTTTTGGGTGAAAGAGAGGGTATCCTCACTACTAATCCCCTCACTATCAATCCCCTCACTACTAATCCCCTCACTATCAATCCCCTCACTAATAATCCCCTCACTATTAATCCCCTCACTATCAATCCCCTCCATTCTATCTCAATCTTCTCATAGTCCTTAAGCTTCTATGTAAAAGATGAGAGGGATTGGCGCATAATTTTTCCTAATATACAAAGGTCCGTTCCGTCTGGTTTAGTTTTAAAATTATGATTTGAGTGTGGAGTTAAGTTTTGAGTTTTGAATTTTTAAATCATGATTTGAAAAGAAAAAAATTATTTGGTTATGAGTTTTGAAAATAATTTTGAGATAATTTGTAATTTTTTTTAATTGATTGATGTATAGAATTTGAGAGGTGACAGGAGAGATAAGAGAAAAAAAATGATTGATTGATTGATTAATAATAAATAAATAAAAAAAGAGAGAGAAGAGAAGAGAGGAGTTTTGAAAGTAGTTTTGAGTTATATTTTAAAAATATGTTTGGTTAACATGTTACGTCTAAATCATGATTTAAAAACACAATTGAATTTTGAAAAATAAACCAAATGCTACCTTAGTTTTTAGATTTTAATTTCAGTTTATATAGTCTAATTTTAGAAAATTCATTCAAATCAGGTGGAAATCTAATGAACCCCAAAAAAATAAAAATAAATACAAGTTAGATAACTTAAATTATAAGGCTAAAATAGTAAAATAAATGAAATGGTTAAATGGATATAAGGCTAGAATTTGGAAGGTTATTCCATTGGCAATCATGTGGTCTATTTGGAAACTCAGAAATGAAGTGATCTTTAGTGGGAACCAATTCTGCCTCGCTGACTTCTGTGAGTTGATCATGGCGAGAGTGGCATTTTGGGTCAAAGCTCACTCCAAGGGGTGTTCTTATTCGGTCCATGACTTCATCTGCAATTTGCAACAAATCAGTATGTGCCTATGTCTTGATGCTGCTAAGTGGTGCTTGGTGGAGAGCTTTGGTGGCTTTTGTTGTCTGCTAGTCTGCTCTTTCGTAAGCTTGTGGGCAGGAGGAGGGGGCAGTTGTGTTTTGAACCTTGTGCTCTGTTTTGTTCTCTGTTGGGTGGTATCTCACCATCCTCTGGTTGCTTGTAGGGTGTCTCTTCACTCTGCTTTATTCATGTAATTCATCTTGTTGTATGTTGCTATCATCAATAAAATTGTTCTTTTTACCGATAAAAAAAAAATAAAAAAAATGAAATGGATATAAATAATAATTTTACGGTTAGACTCTATGACCCAAAATAGTAAAATGCTACACAAAACATTTTTTTATATGCTTTTCTTATAAACAAATCTGGGATTGTGTAGTTAAATTTTGGAATGTGAAATGAGATCTAATTTATTTATATGAAAGTTTCACATCATTTTTTAACGAAATGTTTAATTGAATAGCAATACTCAGGTCTCGTTTGGTAATTTTTAATTTTAACCAAAAAATCAAAAAGTCACTATAAGTTATTATATCACTTTTTCTATTTTTTTACACATTTTTCATAAAAAATAAAAAAAAATTACTAAAATAATATATTTCCAAACGAATACAATAAACTTAACAAATTTAACATAATTATATTCATTTCTCTTTGAGTGAGATTAAAATAATCAAAACTTATGTAGATGGGTGTAAACACATGAATAATTAATAGTAAAATATATATCTTAGTAGAAAAGATTTGATAATATCACTTTTTTTCTGCAAATGTCTAAAGAATAATTGATGAAAATTGAGCAAAATATTAAGCGAATTAAAATTTTAGGAGAGCATCATATATTTTATTCCATGTTAGTGGAACTTGATTTATTTCCAAACCTCAAAAATATGTAGTATTAAGGGTTATCATTTGACTTGAAGGCTCATGGTTCAGCCCAAGCCCCCCCGACTCGATGGGCTTTTACTTGGCCTAAGCGCGTACCCGAGGTGGCCCAAGTCAAATAAGGCTTGGGTAGGTAAACATTGGAGCTGCCGAGGGGTGGAGGGGGTCCCCAGCTATGTTAGTTATGGCTAAGGTGGACGTAAGGTTAAGGTTTGGGCAGTGGGGGGTTAGCGACACCAAAAGGTAGTGGTTGATGTAGTAAAATGGTGAACAGTTAGGGGAGGGGTTGAGAGAGAGTCACCAAAGAGGGAGGGCGCTAGGGTGGGGTCGGTAGAGGGAAGGAGGCTATCGAGGGGTTGCTAGAGGTGGAGGTAGGGGACTAAAGGGTATTTTTGAGATTATGATAATGTTGCAAAGAAAAAGAAGGGAGTTTTTATTTGCACATCCCCAATCCCCTCTTTACACACATTTAATAAAAATTATTTTTATTACTATTTTATTTTTAAGTGAAATTACTATTATGGACATTAAATAAACTCATTCGGAAGTTGAATGTCGAAAAAATAAAAAAAAATTCGGAACTTTACTTCTGAACAAGTTATTTATTTTCGAAATGCTACTTTTGAATCAATTGTTTATTTTTAAAAATCTACTTCCGAACTAATTATTTATTAAAAAAAATTGTGTAAAGAGAATAATGGGTGTGTAGATAAAAGCTCACGAAAAAGAACGTGGGGGCGAATTTTAGTGGTGGGGGTCAATAAAATATTTTTGTTTCAAATGTCAATCAAATGCCGAAAAGCAAAAACAAAAATAATTTTTTCTTATGTAAAATCAATTTACAAAAAAAATATTTTTTTGTGTAAAATATTTTGCGTCGAAACAAATGGAGCCTAAGTATTTTACACAAGGATATTATTTTGTATAAAAATATTTTACGTCGAAACAGGAAGCTTGCTTTCTTAGTATCCCATGGTTTTCCTTGTTTATCAGCAAATGGTAGTTATTTACTTCTTGGATAAATTACATTAACCTCCTCTATAGTTTCAATAATTACATTAATCTCCCTTACATTTGTAATTGTTCAAAAGCTTGACAGAAGTGAACAACATGGGAGCTTCTATTTGCACATCCACAATCCCCTCTTTACACACATTTAATAAAAATTATTTTTTTTATAATTTTATTTTTAAGTGAAATTACTATTATGGACATTAAATAAACTCATTCAGAAGTTGAATGTCGAAAAAATAAAAAAAAATTCGGAACTTTACTTCCGAACAAGTTATTTATTTTCGAAATACTACTTCCGAACCAATTGTTTATTTTTAAAAATCTACTTTTGAATTAATTATTTATTGAAAAAAATGTGTAAAGAAAGAAATGGGTGTGTAGATAAAAGCTCACGAAAAAGAACGTGGGGGCGAATTTTAGTGGTGGGGGTTAAAAAAAATATAGAGTCCCCGTTTGGGGACTTACCTTTTTAGCCAAAAAGTCAAAAAGTTACCTTTTTAGCCAAAAAGCCAACAACTCATACTAAAAAGTCAAAGATTCTCTTTTCTCTCTACTTTTTGCACATCTTTTCGTAATTAGCTAAAAAGTCATCCCAAATATATAAATTTTTTTATCTACTTTTTTAACTAAATAGCTAAAAAATTACTAAATTAGCCTATTTCCAAACGAGGCCTTAAAAAAAAGTGAAACGCATTTAGTAACACTCAATGAGAAAAAAAAAATCCAAAAAAAAAAAGTTTTAAATCTTGGCTTGTTGAGCTAAGTCTATCAACTTGCCTGTAGCGCCAAGCCCATTGGGTAGGGTGTGGGCCTGAGATTTTGGCCTACAAGATAGCGTGGTTAGAGCCTATCAGAAAAAACCCACTAGGCAATTTTAGGCTCATATAATATTAAATCTTCTTTCTAAATCTAATTCTAATGATATATAATTAATAATTAAAAAAAAAAGATATAACCCAAAATAAGATTAAAGTGACCACATTTGTCTACAACTGTTTAATGGATACACCACTCAAACTAGATATTGTAGTCACAAATATATCATCATAGAGTTGAAGACATCATGTAACAATTATAGACTCTCGGTTATCCAAATGGAGAAATAATAAATGTGTTTGGTTTGAATTTTTTGAATTAAGTTTTTTGAAAATTGAATTTTTTGATTTTCGTATTTTTTTGTTTTTAATGAATATTTTTAAAATTTTAAACATTTTTTTTATTTTTTTAGAAGCACCTTACTTAGATGTATTTAAAAAATAAAAAATTTATAAAAAAACATTTTTAAAAATTAATAAATACATAAAAATACAAAAAAATGTACTGAATTATCGTATTTTTTTTATATTTTTGATATTTAGTGAATTTTTAAAAGGTTTTTTTTAATTTTTTTTTACTTTATAGGTATATTTATGTTAGGTACGTCTAAAAATTAAAAAAATTGCTCAAAATATTAAAAAAAAATCAGTAAAAATAAAAAAAAATACGAAAAATAAGAAAGTAGAATTTTCTAAAAAATATTTTTGAAAAATGATAAGCAAGCATATATTCTCCACAAACTTGATAATGAATCTTACTCAAAGCACCTGAATCTAGAGAGAGAGAGAGGTCTGGCTTGAAATGAGGAAGCTACATCATGCACCCAAAATGAGGACCATTGAATTCATCTCTCCTAATTTTAGCCTTTTGTTTTTGCCAACCAACCAGCAATTGCAATAATAATTCCCCTTCAGTTTTTACTAATTTTCTTTTTTTTGTAAAATTTTCTCATCCTCATTTCTCAGTCTTTCAATTCTCATGCAAACCCCATAATCTCTCACTAAAAAAAATAAAAAATGAAATTGGAGAGATCATCATATGCCTCCTCTCATTGTCCCACCAAAGTTCAATCATGTCTATAGCATTCTCAGAAGCCATTCCTTTAGATCAAGAAAAATAAGAAAAAGACTATATAGATCAAGATGGCCACTTCATTAAATGCACCCAAGAAAACATTCTCCTCCTCCACCTCCTCCGCATCAGGGGCCGAACGCCCTCCTGCTGCCGTCAAGTTTGCACGCCGCACATCGAGTGGTCGCGTCGTTAGCTTGTCTCGTGATGATGACCTCGACATGTCAGGCGACTTTTCGGGCCAGAACGATTATATTAATTACACCGTCATGATGCCACCAACCCCAGATAACCAGCCTGGAGGCGGGTCATCTGGGGCAGATGGTTCAGGGGACAAGCCTGATGGGTCGGGCCCATACGGGCCAACGAGCCGGTTTGCAGTGGAATCGCAACGTGGGAGGCGGGGTAATGGTGGGGACGAGGAGGGTGGCAATGGGGGCAGTAGTGGTGGTGGAGGAGGGGGTAAGTTGGACCGGAGGATGTCGGTGATGAAGTCAAACAACAAATCAATGCTGCTGAGGAGCCAGACAGGGGATTTTGATCACAACCGTTGGTTGTTTGAGACAAAAGGGAAGTATGGGATTGGGAATGCATTTTGGCAAGATGATGATGGTTATGATGATACTGGGATGAGCAAGGCTGATTTTCTGGACAAGCCTTGGAAGCCTCTCACTAGGAAGGTTCCCATTCCAACCAAAATAATTAGCCCTTACAGGTAGGTGCACACATTCATTTATTCATACTAGGATAATGTTATATATGTACATATGTAATGATACACACTCCAAAAATTTCTCAAAATGCATTCAACTATATATAAATATCATTTTCCAAGTTTTGGGATTTTAACCAGATATTTGAAGGGAATAAAAGTATTGGGAGTGGGTGTGGGTTTGGGTTTGGAGAATTAGAGCTAAAATATAGGAAAATAGTTTTTTTGTTGTTGTTGTTGTTGTTGTTGTATGTATAACTTGTGTAAGTTTGTTGTAACTTTTGTTTTTCTATTTTTTTTCTTTTGCTTTTTAATAAGATTAGGGTTTAACTAAGAACTAGTACTTTAAATAATAATTTATGAAGACGTTTGTCATGTGACATGGTTGTGAATTTTTTAAAATCATCAATACCAAAAAAATGTTTCATAAGAGTATCGGATATACTAGTAATGAATTAGTTATCAATTACGTTGTAAATGGATTATGAATTGATATGTATCACAAACTTTTTGATAAGTAAGCAATTTTTCATTCTCACTAGTATATCAAATTGTATCAATGTCTGTTTGCCAAAACACAAGCTTGGTGGGAGGGAGATAAAAATGGTGTTCAAGCCTAACGAGCTTAGCTTAGATCAAATCTATATTAATTATTCATACAAGACAAACGTTTTGGTGTATGAAAGTTATCAATTGATTTCGACGTAAGAACTAGACCCACCCATTTGGGCTTGTAAGCATACCAGGATTCCTTTTTGAGCAAGGATCCTCTAGAGTTTTTTTCCCTAAAGTTTCTTAGAGTGGTGTGTTGTATGGTTGAGATTTAATGATAAGTCACCTCAATTTTTTAGCATTAAATCTCACCCATACAACACACCACTTTAGGAAACTTTAGGAAAAAAAAAACTCTAGAGGATCCTTAGTGTTCCTTTTTAGTTGATTCAATCTATTGACTTTTATAATTTTTATGTGTAAATTATCTATTAAAATAAATTAAATTGATCTTGATAATTGTATTTGATCATATTCATCTTAAAAAGAAATAATATGATTTTAAAAATAGATCAATTATTTTTTTCTAATACAACTGTGATGAAATTATGTGACTAGATTATTATTATTATTTTGAATGATTTGTACTATACACAGTGATCTAAAAACTTAATGGATCAAGTAATCAAAATGGTGTTGCAATGATTCAGTGAAATTTATCAAAAGCAATAAACAATTGAGATATTTTTCAGGGTAAATTATTAATAAGTTTTAATAGTTGGACTTAATTTCCATCAAGTCCTATTGAAAATAAGTCCCAGTAAATTCGTCGACAAAAATAATTTTTTTGTGACGATTTTTTACATATGTCACTAAAAATTGACGATTAGTGACTTTTTTTGTCACAATTTTTATAAATTATCAATAAAACTTACAATTAGTGACGTTTTTCTGTGACAAATGTTTCAAATTGTTGTTAAAAGTTGTAAATTAGTTACTTATTTGTGACAATTTTTTAAAAGGTCGCTAAAACTTATAATTAGTGACATTTTTAAAAAAATTTTAAACTGTCGTTGAAAATTAACAATTAGTGATGTTTTCTAATAGTGTTTAATAAAAAAAATGTCATTATCATAGGACCTGTCGAACAATAAGTTCACTTATTAAGATCTACACATAAGTTCTCTTTTTTAACTTTGTTTATGAGTTTTGATTTGTTTTTAGTTGATTTATGTTAGTTTGTATTGAAATGTGATATGAGAAAGTGTAAATAGTTGAATTGTATTTTTTTTATTTAAATATTGTCATATTGATAAATTTATCATTGAAAGATGTAGTGAGATTTTTTGATAAATAAATTGAATCCACAGGAGTTACTTGTAACTACGCTTTATTCTATACACAATGATCTAAAAACAAGAAGTATGGTTTTAATTTTTTTTAAACATATGTAATGAAATTATGTGACTAAATTTTATTAATTTATTTTGAATGATTTACACTATACTAGTAATCTAAAAACTTAACGGATCAAATAAGCAAAGGAGAAAGATCTTCTCTAGTCTAAAATCTAAATTGGATGGCTCTATTTGATTAAATAATCAAAGGAGAAGGGTTTTCGTTTCAATGATTCGAACTATTCATTTTGTCAGTCACTTCGCTTATTTTATCCACATATAAAATTAGACCGATCTAATAATTATAACTTGTTCAATTTATTGTGTTTGTCACCAAAAAAATGTGTGATTTATTTTTAAAAACATAATTGTCGTTCATTTTTTTGGTAAAAAATTGAATATATTACGATTCTGTGATCAACCTAATTTTTTGTGTGAATGTAACACACAAAATACCTAATAAAATGAACGATTCAAATCATTAAAACATGACCTGTGTTGAGCCTGGACTGAAAGGGATGTGCCTCCATAATCAAACTAATCTTTCGCTTAATACAGAATTGACAATTGAAGTACATCATATGAGGTTGCATTAATCGAGGATACATGATAGAAGGAATTGTTTTATTTCCAAACTTCACCTTCTAGATTTCTTCCAATATATATATAGATATAATTTTTTTATCCTGAATTATGTGTCTTCCTCGGAAGACCGAGAATGAACCATGTTATTTAAAACCAACATTTAAAGATTATCTAGTTAAGACTTTTTTTATTTTTTATTTTTGAACAGGCTACTTATTGTGGTGAGGCTGGTGGCACTCTTCCTCTTCCTTGGCTGGCGTTGGCAAAACCCTAATCCAGAAGCAATGTGGCTATGGGGTCTGTCCAGCGTCTGCGAATCATGGTTCGCTTTCTCATGGCTTCTAGACATTCTCCCAAAGCTCAATCCCATCAACCGCCAAACAGACCTCGGGGCCCTACGCGACAAGTTCGAGTCTCCCTCTCCATCGAACCCCCACGGTCGCTCTGACCTACCGGGAGTGGACGTGTTCATCTCCACCGCTGATCCAGAGAAAGAACCACCTCTCACCACTGCCAATACTATTCTTTCGATCATGGCTGTTGAGTATCCTGTTGAGAAGGTTGCTATATATATCTCTGATGATGGTGGTGCAATTCTTAACTTTGAGGCCATGGCTGAGGCTGTCAAGTTTGCTGAGGTGTTTCTAATATTCCTTACCTTTTTTTACAATTAATACTACAGTTGTCTGGTTTGGTATCCATTTTGGGGGGATGATTTTAATTGTTCATTTTTTGGTATTTTTGAAATAGATTATTTGTGCAAAAAAATTAAGTTGACTAAATATTAATAGCTATATAAATCGATTTAATGTCTTAAAAAATGCACACTACGTCTCTGCTTGGGAAGAAGGGTTGGGTTGAGTTTAGGATTATTTTAACCACAAAAACACAAAATAGTTTTTTTAGCACAATAAGACAAAATATCGCATTCAACCTATAATCATTATATTCTTTCTCTCACAAAAATTTAAAAAAGTCAAAAAAATTCTTCCCAAACAAAACTTTCTACCCCGAGATTAAAAAAGTCAAAAAATTAACTGACTTCCCAAACGAACCCTATGTATAAACTACTCATTTAAAACAAATGTGATTTATTAATTTGGCTATTACTATCCAATTAACCTAATTTTTTAAATTGATAATTTACTTGATATACACTAAAAACTAAACTATTTGGATCACTGAGTTGGATTTGAACGCTTAAGTAGTCCAATTAGTGCATTGGAGGAAAGCTTCAATAATTCTCATACGACAAATTAATTTTGTTCAAACATCAAAATAAACACATTTTGAATGAATTACTTTGTGTATCCAAAATTTTTATGAGTGAATTCCAGGTTTGGGTGCCATTCTGTCGGAAACACAGCATTGAGCCAAGAAACCCAGACAGCTACTTCAGCAACAAAACGGACCCAACAAAAAACAAGAAGCGGCCGGACTTTGTGAAGGACCGGCGGTGGATAAAGAGGGAGTACGACGAGTTCAAAGTGAGGATCAATGGGTTGACCGATGTGATCATGAAGCGATGCGACATGTATAACAAGAAGGAGGAAATGGAGGAGAAAAAGCAAGTGAAAGAGAAGAACGACGGAGTTTTGCCGCCAAATGTTGAAATGAAGGTTACCAAGGCCACTTGGATGGCCGACGGGACACATTGGCCGGGCACTTGGTTTACTGCAGCGCCCGATCACAAGAAAGGTGACCATCCTGGAATTCTGCAGGTCAGTGTCATTTTTTTATCTCATCTTTTACTGTATACTCACAATCAGAGTAGACCCTACATCACTGTATACTCTCATCTTTCTCTTTAACTCCCTTCTAACATGTTAGGTTTGTTAGGTTATTGGGTGTACTTTTAGATTTAATTTTGATGATCCGAACCGTTACAAGTTAAGATTTGTTGAGTATATATCATACATTTTAAAAATTAAGTTGAATGGATATCAAAAAACATGTGTTCGGAAAATTATTTATTAAATTTTTTTAAAAATTGGTTTGTAGTTCGATAATCCGAACATATAATTTCTGATATCCGATCAATTTGATTTTTTACAGATATGATATACTTAATAAATCTTAAAATATGAACGGTTCGAATTATCAAAATTAAACCTAAAAGTGAGTCTAATAACCTAGGAAAAAGAGAATTAAGGAGAGAGAGGAAAGAGATGATCTAAATTCCATTTTCTAACCCTCTTTTTTACTGTGTATTCACAATGGGAATAAGGCCTAAGTCCCACTCTCTTTACGAGTATACACTATAAAATTTCAAAGTTTATAAAGAGACTATCCTCTCGTTAAGAAGAGGGCTGACATCGTCATATGAGTCCCACTCTTTTTATGAGTAAATAAAAAATATTATTTTATCTTTTAAATTATTTTTTAAATATTAATTAAACTCTTAAATTTTATATTATTTAAGGGTGTAAATGATATTTTGGTAGATAAAATGAGATTTGAATGTTACATTAGTAACTTTTGTTTAATAATAGATGATAATTTAACAGTGAAAGTGATGTAAATAATTTAAGTATAAAATTGATATTATTAAAATAATAGAGGTTAAATTTGTTTTTGAGTAATAATTTGATAGGTAAAATGGTAATAACTTACGTTTCGTTTGTTTCGATATAAAATATTTTACAAAATAAAAATATTTTTCTTATAAATTGATTTTACACGAAAAAAAATATTTTTTTTTGTTTTTTTTTTCACTTAAAACAAAAATATTTTATTGTCTAAAAGAAAGTTTTTGATTCAATAAAAAAAAAATTTAATCACATCACCTCTCTATTGTTTTACATATTTTTTTATAAAAAAAATGTCAAAAAAAGTCAAGAAGTTAAACTTCTAAAAATAATCCAAAAAATTAAATTTTTTTACAAGCTAAAATACTTATTTAAAAAGAATATGTTAAAATGGTAGTGAATGAAAGTCAATTTTATACAAATTAAATTACGAAATTTTTAAACGGCATTTTTGGAAAAAATGATATAAAAATATTTTTACTTACTTATATTCAACCAAATAATAAAAAATAAATAAAATATTTATGAATTAAAAATGGAATTAAAAATTGATGAGATGATTTGACATAAATTTATGAAGGTGATGAGCAAGGTTCCGGAAATGGATCCAGTGTTGGGTGAGCAGGACGAGAAGAAGCTGGACTTCACGGGCATCGACACCAGGATTCCAATGTTCGCGTACGTCTCCCGAGAGAAACGCCCTGGTTACGACCACAACAAGAAGGCTGGAGCCATGAATGCCTTGGTGCGAGCTTCGGCCGTACTCTCCAATGGACCCTTCATTCTCAACTTGGATTGTGACCATTACGTTTACAATTCCATGGCCATTCGCGAAGGCATTTGCTTCATGATGGACCGTGGTGGTGATCGCATTTGCTACATTCAGTTCCCTCAGAGGTTCGAAGGCATCGATCCCTCTGATCGTTATGCTAACCATAACACTGTCTTCTTTGATGGTATGTATGTATTTTTCTCCATCTTTTTTTTTTTTTTAGGGTCTTTGATGTTTGTGTTAATTACACTTTTTCATTTCTATACTTTGCACTCAAATTTCATTTTTAGGATTTATTTTACTTCTCTATTGTGTGTGAATTTGAACAATTTGATTCTTCCATCTAGATTTTTGAGTAAATTGCTGTTTGCCCTCTTTGTGTTGGCTATTTTTTCACCCGGACCTGTTTTAAGTTTTTTTTCTAATTTACTCTTAAAGTTAAAATCTATTCAAACTTTACACAAAAAAAATATGAGTTAACTTGTCACATGACATATATATATATATATATATTATATTAGGGTTTAGGTTTGTATAAGAGGTGTGACTTATATATAATAAAATATTTTTATGTTACGTGATTGTTAATGTGTTATTTTTTGTTTAATTTTAGACATTAGTTAACTTTTAGAGTAAATTGAGAAAAACTTGAAACATAAAGGATGGAAGTGAGAAAAGAAAAAAAAAAATTAAGAGCCAAATTGAGAAAATGGTGAAACATATAGGGGCAAAGTGTAATTTACTCAAATTTGTGTTAGTTTTGCCTACGTGTACAGCTTAGAAAAAATTGACGAGTATCCCAAAAAATGTTAATTTTAATTTTCAATTTAGATGGAATGAACAAATTGAAATTACACTTAAAGTGTAGGGCTAAATTATTTAATTTGAAACTATAGGGACTAAAATAAAATTTGAAGCAAATTACAAAGGTGAAAAGTCTAATTCATTCTTGATGTTTTGAGTAAAAATTTGATTTGATAACCAAAATTTTACCTAATAATGTTTTCAAAAATTTCCATCTTATCCTAAGAATGAAAATTTAGAAAAGTGCATTTTTTTTGCATACATATACTTATTTGGGTCACATCAATCAACATCTATCAACATTTTTTCTCTGCTTTTCTACCAACTTTCTCTTCTTTTCTATACATTTTTTTTTTTTTATAAAAAGTCAAAAAATGCACTTTATAGAATATCCTAAACCACCCCTTAGTAGATTAATGAAGCAAATATAACTCTTTAGGATATCTGAGTGAAGATTTGAGTCTCTTTCATTGCTGGTTAAAATCAATTTGGTATGTGTTTGAGTCAATAAGTGGAGAGAAGAGTTTGAGTATTTTTTACACAAATTTAAATTTGAGTCAGCCTTTGATATTTGATTAAGGATTAGAAATGCCCTTAGTATATATATAGTTTCCTGCTCCACATATACATATTATAGTTACTAGGCCTAAGCCCTACGGTGCCCTTAAGGGAGATTAAAGAATGAGGGCAGTGTGGTTCTATTTTCTTTTTCTTTGTTATTGTTAGTATTGAAAAAATGTGTAAAAAGTGTATTAAAATGTGTAAAATTGTTTTAGAATATGTGAAAAATGTATTGAGATTTTAAACATTTTAGGTTGTCATTAGTCGGACCATTTTTTGTTTTTAGTTTAGTTTTAGTTTTTATTGTTTTTGAAAACAAAACAGCAAAAAGTTTAAAAACAAAATAATGAAAAGTTTGAAAGCACCCATCATTTCATATCATTTGATGTCTCTTTGAAAACTATTTTTGAAAATTTGAAAACAACTTTTTTAATTTTCTTAAAAAATGAGTTGTTTAAAAAATATTTATCAGAAATTGTTTCCCTAAAAAGTTTCACAAACAATTTTTTAATTTTATTTTATTTTGAAAAATGAAAACAAAACCAAATAGGCCCTAAAACTTTTAACTATTGATCCACCCTTAGCTTCGAATATGTAACTTTTTTATGTGGAATTTTGTGTACAGAAGGGTTTCATAGTTAGGGATTCTCTTTGTAAATTAAATAGTTTTAAGTAGTGATATACAAACAAAAAACAATCACTTAGAAAAGTATCAAGAATTTGATTTTATCATATAGATTTAAATTTGATGTGATGTGAATTACATTGCTCATATAATGAATCTGTTCTACACATTTCAAATTTTGAGCACTTTTTAAGGTTTTTTTTTAGGGTACATAGCTTTGGTGAAAGGAAAATTTATACAAAAAATAATATACAGCATGAATTGACAAGTTTTGATCTTATCACTTTAAAGCAAAAGACCTATCATGTGGCTTAAGTTTTGATAAAATATTATTATTAAATATCTGTTTATAAATTCTGCAAGAATAGAGTTTTGTAAATAGTTTATTGGGCTCGTCATGGCATTGTAAATATACAAACTAATGCTAATGAAACAGAGACATTGCTTCAAATGGCAGTCATCATCACACATGTGGACATTCTAAAATTTTGTTGATTTGTTATTTTGGACACTGAAGAGCAGTTCAGTTTTTACTAGATGTGCAAAACAAGTTCTAGTTAGATTAATCCTGATAAAGTTAAACATATAATCAGCTCAATTTTCTCATGTATATAGTTCAATAGATTCTCAAAAATATATATCCTTTCATGCCTATGTTAGGAAACAGGACCAGGATCAATCATCTAATCTGTGTATATCTATTCAAAAATTGTTAATACAGTCCATGCAACAACACAAGGAAATGAAAATAACTTAAACTGGTTTATAAGCACTAATTATCCCAAAACCCCATGAAACTTAACTATGGAGTTTAACAAAATGAAGTGTTGCATAACTCCATAGTTCGTGAATGTTAAACTGAATCACCTAGCGTTACACAGTTCATTATAAATTAGTTCAATAACTAAATTGCTTGTATGTCATTAAAGTATGTGATGATCAAGAAATTCACGAATGGGGGCTATGATGCAACTGTTGACAAAGTTCAACAAAAAGCAAAACCTTATTGAAACCTTGTCCAATGCACCAACAAAGCTTCTTTGTGGATCCCTTGACCATCTTCATAAACTTGTTTTGTAGCCATTTGTTCTTTTTTTTCCATCTCCACTAAATTTTTAGTTTGTTACTAACCCAAGTTCTGTACACTTTCCCTTGCACAAATCTTTTCTTTGATCCTTATTATCTCAATGTATTATTCTACTTAAATTTTTTCCATGACTGATCCAAAAAAAAAAAACAGGGAACATGAGAGCCCTGGATGGTCTGCAAGGCCCGGTGTATGTGGGAACTGGCTGCATGTTTCGGCGTTATGCACTTTACGGTTTCAATCCACCAAGGGCAAATGAGTACTTGGGCATTGTTGGGCAGAACAAGGCTCGTGCAGCAAGTGTTCCAGCACAGGCCGATGACGACTCAGACACACAGCCCTTGACTTCTCACCCTGACTTGGGCCTGCCAAAGAGATTTGGTAATTCCACCTTGTTTGTGGACTCAATAGCCGTTGCTGAGTATCAAGGACGCCCGCTTGCTGATCACATTTCTGTCAAGAATGGCCGACCTCCTGGCGCATTGCTCGTTCCCCGTCCTCCACTTGATGCACCCACTGTTGCCGAGGCCGTTGCTGTCATCTCCTGCTGGTAATTACTTATTTTCAAATCCTTTCAAAACTTGGATCGCAAAACATTATACATGATGAGTAATGCCTGATGCACAAGTTAGCATGAATTCTTGGATAGTAAAGTTCATCCTGCTGCATTCTGTCTACTATCCCAATTTTATTATTTTATTTTTTATATCCCTTTACTGACTATATCGGGATTTCACTATATTATGCATTGATTCAAAAAAATAAGAAGAAGAAAGAAACTTAGGATTGCAAACTAGTCAAGCTAAACCAAGCTTTGTAGCACTCAGAGCTCAACTCAACTCGTTCATATTAATCATGCTCAACCTCGGCTCGAAGCTTGATAGAGAAGAAAAAGTTTGGCTTGCTCGGTTGGCTTGCTATATTTTATTTTATACTAAATATGCATATATAGCACATTCTACATTATTTAATATAAAATATATGTTTTCATCTCATTATTTAAATAAATAGTAAACAAGCCGAGTTTATTCTAGCTCAAGCTAAATGAGCCTAAAAATCAGACTCAGGATCGTTTATATACATGAAGAGCCAATCCCCTACCGAGTCGAACGCACAAATAGTTCGGTTCATTTGTGGTCCTAGAAATTGGTTGTCACATTAGCGTGTCAGAGGTTTCTGTGCATTTTGTGCACATATTTTCCGAAGACGTAAAATTGTTTTCTTTTGGCTAAGAGAGGAGAGAATCACATAACCAACTGCCTTATAGAGCAGTCATCAACTAATAAGAATTTAAAGGGTTAAATACACTGCTCTTCAAAGTATGCATTTTGTTTCATTTTGATCCTCAATATTTCAATTGTTTTAATTTAAATCCCCATCTTATCTAATTCGTGGTGTTTCACTTTCACTCAATGCTTTTGAAATGGATCACAGGTATGAGGACAAGACCGAATGGGGGGATAGAGTTGGCTGGATCTATGGATCAGTGACAGAAGACGTGGTCACAGGTTACAGGATGCACAACCGCGGGTGGCGATCTGTCTACTGCATCACAAAAAGAGACGCCTTCCGTGGCACTGCACCAATCAACCTTACTGATCGTCTCCACCAAGTGCTCCGGTGGGCCACTGGTTCTGTTGAAATTTTCTTCTCCCGAAACAACCCCCTTCTGGCAACCCGCCGCCTCAAGTTCCTCCAACGCATAGCATACTTCAACGTCAGCGTCTACCCATTCACCTCCATCTTCCTCGTCGTCTACTGCTTCCTCCCTGCTCTATCCCTCTTCACTGGCCAGTTCATCGTACGAAGCCTAAACGTTACCTTTCTCATATTCCTCTTGATCATCACGATCACACTCACTCTACTTTCTCTCCTCGAAGTCAAATGGTCTGGCATTGCACTCGAGGAATGGTGGCGTAACGAGCAGTTTTGGGTCATCGGTGGATCTAGTGCTCACATTGCCGCGGTCATCCAAGGTCTCCTCAAAGTCCTAGCCGGTATTGAGATCTCATTCAAGCTGACCGCAAAGTCTGCTGCTGAAGATGAAGACGACATCTACGCTGATCTCTATGTTGTCAAATGGACAAGTCTGTTTATAATGCCGCTTACGATCATTGTGGTCAATCTTGTCGCCATTTTCATGGCATTTGCGAGGACTGTGTATAGCGTTATGCCCCAATGGAATAAGCTTATGGGTGGAATGTTCTTCAGCTTCTGGGTGCTGGCTCATATGTACCCATTTGCCAAAGGATTGATGGGGAGGAGTGGAAGAGTGCCCACCATTATTTATGTATGGTCTGGGCTTGTTTCAATTACTGTGTCTTTGCTGTGGATATCTATCAGTCCTCCAGGTAATTCTACTGCTTCTGGTGGATGAGGGAATGTTTCTGTATAAGGTTTTGGACCCAAAAAAAAGTGTTTTGAGACTTGTTTTTTGTAATTAATTAAGATGCAAAATGTAAAATCTAAAAATGTTCTTCCATATGTGTACTGCTAAATCGTGCATTCAATTTCTCCAAGAACTACATTACCATGAAAGACCACAAATTGTGTAGTATTAGATGAAAGAATTTTGTTATTGTTTTATACGTGTGTATATTTGTTATTTGTTCTTTGTTTATAAATAATTATTAAGGAAATGATAAAGATAAATAATATTATTATGCATACAGTCTATAGGGAAATAGCACCTGTAATGTCTTTAGCTCAGCCAGTGTCAGTTTGGTCATTATAGGCAAGCAAGGGTGTCAGGGTGGTGAAGAGAGCCCGCCGTAATTTTATTGTAACACTTAAATCTCTAGATTTTATATCATATTGTAATTTTTGACGGATGTAACAGAAGTAATAAAAAAGTCATAAACGCTCCTAAATATTTTACATCCAGTCGTCTCTCAACTTCTCTCTTTCTTCTCTGTTTTTCATTTTTTTTTTTTTCGAATTCAAATTCCATCAACTTCAATCTGTGATAGCATTGAGCAATTCGATTTGAATTACAGTATTTACATAGCTTATGCTTGATAAGGGTTGATTGCCCAAGCAACCCATCTTGAAGATGTGATTTGGGTGTGTCTGTTGGAAAATGGTTTGTAAAACCATGAGTTTTGGCCAAGTTTGAGCCTAATTTGAGATGGGATCCGAACACTGATTGAGGTGTATCCTGGTGGAAACGCGTTCTATGCCTAGTGGTGGTGGTGATTCACGTCGTATATATGATCGTTCAAAATCATTTTCTGAGTGAATGCGAAATTGACTCCACCTTTTCTGAGTGAATGCGAAATTGACTCCGAAGGTGGTTTCGGCAACAAAGTGGTTGAACGTATTCAAAATCGAATTCATCTCTAGTTTCGTCCAGAAACTCTGAAGGTTCCAAATGGAAAATCAATTTTGATTTGGTTTCTTCTCCTTCTAGGAGTATTTATCAAATTTTTGATAGAAGTTAATATGGTGAAGGTCGATTTAATAGCCAATTTTAAAACGTGTGTTCACCGCATTTTAGGCAAATTCTCAAAGGCGAACCGTGGAAATTCAAACAGATCTGTGGCTGGTAGAACCGCCATCTCAAAGTCTAGAAATACCCCACTCATCCTGAGTTGTAAGATATAGAAATTCAAGTCGAATTACAATAAAAAAGAGTCGAATTCGCGTTGAATTTTTTCCGAAATTTGTTGCTCTGTTTTTCTTCTTCATCATTCAAGTTCGAGTTTTTTGAGTCAGAGAGAGTGCTTTGGTTTGCCATATCTGGATCGTTGTCCTGTAGTCTTGGATTATAGTCGCTGTATATGAGAGAGAGAGAGATGATGATGATTATGATGTTTGGTTGGAAGGAAAGTTAGATGTAATGAGGAATAGAGGGTGTTCTGCTCATCTCTCATATGGTTTTGACGGGAGAAACTGCTATACTTAATCTTTATGATCGTGCTTCCAACACACTCGGTTCAAATAAACAGTTCTGCTAGAAATCATAGGCCATGTTTGATTCACAATACTAATAGTGAGGTATTAATAATCCTATCAAATTAGTGTGGTATTAACTATCCCACCCCTACCCCATTACTAATTATCCTACAAATTTGTTGGATTAATTATCCATTGGATTAATAGTCCTAAACCAAATGTCAAAACAAACATAGGATGGTTGGGCCCACGGATTAATAATCCTAATCCCATACTTTAATCCTTCCAATCAAACATGCCCATAATGTAATATGAAATTTATGAAATTTAAGTGTTAAAATTATATGACTTGTGTTTTTGGGTAAACCACAAGGTTCAAACTGTTATTTACTCTATCACTTTTTATTTATTTTAATTTTTTTAATCTTTTCACTATTTTCAAAATATTTTTTACACACTTCTTAACTAAGGTTATAATTTTGGACGGACTTAACCAGAGTTTAGCCATAAATTTTTTAGGAGTTGGACATAAATATGGAATAAATTAAATTCATTAGGTAGAAACACCAAACAAATTGAAGCTAAAATTGAATATATGTAAATATATAAGGATAAATTACACTGATACCCCCTGAAATTTTTGTTTAATACAGATTTCTTCTCACATTTGAAAAATTATATTCCTCTCCTTGAGGTTTGTAATCTCATTACAAATTATCCCCTGTATTGTTAATGTCATATCCTAAAATTTTCTAAATGATCATCTTGCTTTTTTTTCCCTACCATTTCTTCTTCCTTTCATCATGACTACATCGTACAACTTTTCATCATTAAATTCTACTTGAAGATATTCTTATTGAGTGATGATACACAAATATAAATTTTATATAGAATTTTCAAACACAATGATATAGTTTAATAATGACCTTTCACTTTAAAATAAAACACCTATAAACATGATTTATATTTACAAGAATATCACTATCACAATATTTTTATGATATTTTTTTGTATAAATTTTTATATATGAATATAGTTTTTCAATTTTATTTCTACCATTATATCTAGATTAGACCAATTTAATCTAGATATATTTAAAAAGTATAAAGATCGTATAATTTTTTTTTAAAAAAAATCTATTGAATATAACAAAGTAAGATAATGTATTAAATTATTTTTTTTTTTTGTATTTGGGGAATTTTGAAAGAAAATTATAAAATATTATACTTCTTAAGTATATCTAGATTAGGTGTATCTAAAAAATACAAAAATTGCTTAAAATATTAAAAAAAAAATAAGTAAAAATTTTTTTTTTAAAAAAACACAAAAAATAAGAATTGTGTGAGTTAAATCAAAGAAGATGATTGCTATTTCCTTTGAAATTAGATGAACAAAATATCTGCATTGTTTTATTATTTTATATATATAAAAGCTAAGGGGCAAGTATATGTCATTCTAATTTGATGGGAGATAAGTATAATTTTTCAAATGTAAGGGGGGATTTGTAATAAACGAAACCTTAGGGGGTGTTGTGTAATTTACCCAATATATAAAGATATTAAAAAACTGTTTGAAAATTGACTATTTTAATTATTTTTTGGCTTCTTATGAAAAGATATGTAAAAAAATAAAGATAGTGATATGATAACTTGTAATGGCTTTTTGACTATTTTATCTCCTTTCCAAACAAGACATATATATATATATATATATATAAGTTATTAGGCCATCTACAACTGTTCACCAAATCCATCATCAAATTCAAATTTGGTGAAAAAGAGATACTTTTTGTGCTCCAACGGTTTCACCAAAACGGTATCAAATTGAGAATGCCCCAAAATTTTCACCAAATTGAACATGTTTTGTACCTTTCAGCAATTTACTATGCATAGCTGTTAAGTGTGACCCACCGGACAACCGGCTAGATGTCTAGTCAAATGTCCTCCGAATGACCACCTCAAGCAAAATTTTGGAAAAATTTTATACTGAGAGGTCGACCCCCCAGTTGGCCCCAAAAAAAGACCAACAGTATACCTTGGTAACAAAGCTGACGAAGAGATCAAAAATCAACCAAACAAACACATATAAGTCTCCATAATTATGTATAATCAAAATCCCAAAAGCAGAAACTCCCTTAAATCCGAAATTGATCAACCAAAACTGAATCTTTCTTTCTAATTTTATAAATTTTCACTCAAGTTTGATGTAGTGAAGAAAAAGAAGGAAGGAGTTAATGCTAGTATGGTAAAAATGGTTCGTCTGTAAAGGGATTATAAAGAGAGAAACAGAGTGAGTGAGACAATAACACTCAGTTTGATGCAAACACAGAGTCGCTGAAGCTTCGTTGCCGACCAGACAGTTGGGAGAGAGATTTTGACAGAAAATTCCAAAGAAAATTTGTTTGGAAAAAGGGGAGAGAGAGAGAGAGAGAGAGATTTTGGGAAGAGAATAGTGGGTGTGAGATGATTTTTGTATTGAAAGCTTTCAAACACAACATAACAACCCCAATTGTTTTAGAACAGGTTTTTCATTTTTTTGCATTGACCGGTCGACCGGTGATTTGATGAAAAGTCAAAATCCTCCATTGGAGCATGCAATATCAAATAGAGGAAATTGTTTTTTTTTTTACTCAAATTTTATGAAAAAATCTGGTGAATCGTTGGAGATGCTCTTAGTAGTTGAATGATGTTAAATTAATTTGGATCATTAAATAATATTCAAGTAAATTACAAAATCTCATTGATCCCTTCATTTTCAGTGTAACAATCAACCATTTACACTTTAAATCAAATTTCAATCTTACCCTTTCATCCATATACCCATAATAAAACTAATAGAAACTGGAAGTGGATGGACTTAATTGAGATTTTTGTGAAAGTGTAAGGCCTAAAGTGAAAGTTTAATAAAAGTGTAAGAGTGTTAATGAGACAACAAAAATGTCACACATGCTTCAAATGACAAGTTTCGTCAACTTCATGAACAGTGGATAGAAGGGTGAAATTACAATTTAACTTAAAGTGTAAGACGTTAATTGTTACAATTGAAAATAAAAAGACTAAAATGTGCTTTGATAAAAGTACAAGAGTGCTAAATGTAATTAACCCATAATATTCACTATAGTGTATATATATATATTTAGCGTAAGTACTAGATATTATATACTTAAGTAATATAATATAAAAACTCATCATTTTTTTCTCATTCAAAAATTACAAAAACCATAGTAGTGGTGCATCGACTCCTCAATTCTCATCTTTCTCATATTATATAAATTATTTGTTTTAATTTTATTAATGATTTTACTTAAAAAATGTTAATAAAGTATACTTTTAACAAAGGATAAAATATATTGATAGTCCTTACATTTTGCACTTTTCATTAGCTTAATTATGACCTTTAATTTTTTTTAATTTTTTTTTTTGTCCATTTAGTCTAATTAGGGTTTTTGAAGGAAAACAATCACTAAATTGATTGAAGTTAACCCATTGAGTTAAATAAGTTAACAATTTTGTTTAGAAAAGTATAACACAAGCCGCTTATGTGCATATATATATATATATATATATATAATAAAAAGCACTAACAATTGTAATCAATTAGACTAAATTGAAGCACAATTATAAATTTAAGGTTAAAATTGAACCAATTGAAATTTATAAAGACCAAAATGATACAAGGGTGAAAATATAGGGACTACCTGGATAATTTGTTATTTGACAAATTAATCAACCTAGTTAAAAAAAGGGAGAAAAAAAAAAAACTCAATTTTATGGGCAATTAAGGTAAGTCAAACCTAATTGAAGTCGAACTTGAGTAACTTTCAGCACAATTCGAACAAAGCATGAACAATCTTTTATCAACCCACCCAAATCTGTTCAAATTGCATCATATTCTCAAATGCAAACAATTTGTTGTGGTTTTCAAAAAATCGTAAAACTCTCTCTTGTTTTTCTCTTTGGTATTTCCAACAATGGAAGAGGGAGACGGTGGTGGTTATCTTCAATCTTCTCCCTCCAGATCTAGTCTTTAACTTAGATATTATTTTTGCCTCACTAGTTCGACTATCACCTCCTTATCTTTTTCACCCTTGAGCCCAACACTTTAAGATCTGCCTTCAAATCTTTTCAGAGTTCAATAATCGACGTTGGATAACGTGTTTCTTTCATGATAGGTGATGTGGGTGTTGATTTTCGACCTCACAACCAAACAGGAAACTTAGCTGGAGAGCACGTGACTGAATAGATTAAACCAATCACCTGCTAACAAAAGATAAGAATACCACGGTGGCTCGTTTACCCGAGGGAACTCTGACGATCAAATCAGTCAACTTATCTCTCGAAGATATCTAACTAATGGCACAATTCTCAATTAAAGTGTACCTTAAACCTCTAGAGGTGCCTCACTTTTATAGCTAACAGTGCCCTCGTTTTCGAGAAGTTGAACTTCATAGAATTCAAGCACAATACTTATCCCGAACTCTTAATTAGATATAGATGAACTCCTCAAGAGCCTCATCTGTATCTAAACTAAGTGCCTCATCTTATCTAGGACTCTTATGCTCTATCCAAATATCTCAGATTTTGATATGGTAGTATCATATCTCGATAACTTAGTTCATTCGCATGGCACCTATAAGGCCCCAACTTCTAGGCCATTAATAAATCAACTCAGCTTCAAATTTAAACCTCTAACTAATTAATAACCTAAAAAAAAACACAAATTTATCTCCAAAATAATTACACAAATGTATCCAAAATGTATCTTATATAAATCCCAATAAATAAATAAATAATAATAATAACGTATAATGGTGACCCCAAAATATCTAACTCTAATAATCTCTTTAGAACTTCAAATCCAATCTCCACTAAATTGTTCCGCACTTGAAAAATAAAATTAATATGGAAAGTATACAATGCGACATGAATGACAAAGCTCGGACAAATAATAAATTCACAGGGATCCAATAATTACACAAATGATTCAATTCGAGATACCAAGCAATTTACTAAATTGCATAAACAAGTCAACTCGACATATGATAATTTATCCAGGATCAAATACCCTGTCCTACTTAGTTCATAACCAATGACCGGCCTCACTCCCCTCACCCAAGCACAACCGCTTATCCGGGTTATTGGTACAGAGCATATTGGCAAAGTCCACTCGATCTATGTACGAAACATTTTCACGTCATTTAGCCGACAAATCAATATTTTCAACACAGAATAGGTACACAGAGTTTATCAAATGACTAGAGTAATCAAACGAATCAACAATGAATAATTCCATAGAATTTATCAAATTTTCAAAATCATCAAGAGGAGTACAAATTGAAGGTGATTAAAAAAATGTTGTTTGCAAAGAGATTTAAATGAAGCATATTGTATACCACATGAATTACCTCAAATCAATCTCCTCCGTTGCCAACACTATAATCTCGATATTTCTCTATGGATATCCAAAAATAACTCAGATGTTACTTTGATAAAATCTACAACTCTCATCTGCTATATCACCAAGGCGAAACCGAAAACCACTTAAAGATTGAAATTAAAAGGACCATTTCGGATTTTTCCCGAACTCGGCCTTCCTATGGTTCGTAGAGAATTTCATCTAGTTTTCAAAACATCTTTCGGAAATAGAATAGTTTTTCTAGATTTTTAGTTATTTAAGAAACACTCCAGCGATGTTCGGATTCGTCGACCGTTAGAAAATTAGATTGTCTTTCAAACCGCTCACTCTTTTCTAATGAAACTAATTTTCCTTGAAAGCTAACTCTTTAAGGAAGTTTTTGACATAAAACCAATGTCCATATGATTTTTCTATATGTTTCTAGAATTTTTGAAAGTTGGCTATAAAATAGATTTTTCATGCATAATACTCAAAATAAGAAGATTAGTGAGAAAAGAGGCCAACTAGGCCCCAATTTGGTTTTCATCCCAGGTTAAAAAATCAAAAAAGGACAAAAAAAAGTCAAAAAATCACAAAAGGACAAAAAAAAATTGTCATTCCAAAGCCAAAAAGCCAAACAAGAAAACCAAACAAACAAAAAAGTCTCAAGCTAAAAAAGTCAAAAAAGCCAAAAAGCCAACTAAAAAAGTCATTGCCAAACGACCTAATGGAAATTTTTCACTTCTTTTATGATGGAAACGTACTAAAGAATATATCAATAACTCAAATTTTTAGGGTGATGGTCTGCCTTTAGAAATAATGTGAGCTATGGGAAGGAAAAGGTAGTTTTGCATTTATTAAGAGGGAATACGAATGGAAGAAGGATTAAAGCCTAATCCATCAACTTTGAACACATGAAAACCATTACAACACATTTGAAATATGATTTTAAACCTCTAATACCATGTATTTGAAAAAGGAAATAGAAGGAGAGATGGTAATGTGGCTTACTTAAGGTTCGGTTGAATTGGAAGCAAACTTCCTCTTTCTCTCTTATCTTCCACCAAGCTCACTCTCCTTCCTCTCTTTTCTTCTTAGCCAAATGTAGTGTGTATGTGTGTGTTCTTGTATGTAAAATGCTAAGGGAGGGGTTGCTTTTATAGAAAAATTGGTGTAAAAGGTCTAAAATGCCCTTTGGTTGGAATTGAATGAGATGTTCTGCATTTAGTTTGAATCCAATGGAATAGTGAAAGTTTAGAGGCCTTAATTAGGTTCCTAAACATGATTTAGTTAGGGTTTTCCTCTTAATCAAACCAACCTAATTATATATATACATGTATATATAAAAGTTTGTACCAAGTCAAAGATATTTTCCTTAAATCATGCAAAATTGTCTCAAAGTACATTCATTACACCTACAAGGTGATGGCCGGCCATGTGATGGCGAATTGATGGACTTGTTTTATATATATACTAGGGTATACCCGTGCCTGAAGGCACGATGACCATTAATTGAATATAAAATTATTGGGTTAAAATATCTATGTATATGTGTGTAATGGTACTTGTTTGGCGTTTAATGTGATTCAAGAAAAATGTGAGGGCTTAGGCTCAATTAAAATATCTTTTTCAAGTATAGAGTTAATAAATTAGTATTAGGAAAAATAATTCGGTTTGTATTATCTTGCTTTGAATTTAAAGGTGAATAACCGAACGAAAACTGTGAAAACTGGAAGTTAAAGTTTAGAGAGATTAATCTAAAATTTGAGACTTAAATAATTAATATTAGAGTGTTAGAAATAATTTCTAAGCTTCCAGGATCGATTAGGGTTTGTATGGATTCGTCTATGATGCGTTTTCAGTTCTAGGGTTTAATTTGCGAATAAACAACAAATTAAGGACTTTATTATAATAACTCAAAATTTAGGGACCTAATAGGGTTTACTAAAGTTAGGGGTCTCGAAGCACCTTAACTAACAACCTTAGCCACATGGACAACCCTATAAATATGTCCTCCACAGGTGACCACCTGAACTTCAATATATCTTAACCAAGAGAGATGGAACTTTTTGATTTAAATTGAAAGTTTGAATACTTAGATCTAATATTTTTTATTTATTGATTGATTTTTTTTAAATTTTAATTTATTGATAAAACAATCATTTTTGTGTAGAAGTTTGTTTTCCTCTCTTGTGGGTTTTTTTTTTTTTCTTCTTCTATGGAGGCTTGAATCCTTTATTTTATAGAAATTGTTTATTATTTTAAATTGTATTAAATTGATCCGATCTTTTATTAATTTCATAATGAAAATTTCTTTCTAAGAAATTTTTTTCACTAGAGTTGCCATTTGAGAACAATTTTTTTTGTCTAAATAAATACAAAAAGATAAAATAGACTAAATAAATTAATAAAATAAAATATCACATTTAAATTTTAATTATTTTATTTTTTCTCTCACAACCCTCACATATAAATTAAAAAAAATTAAATTTCTTTTTAAAATAAAACTAATTTAACAAATTTAAATTAGTAAAAAAAAATTAAACTAAATTAATTTTTCCAAACGAAACCAAAATCTCCAATATCCGAGTGGTGATTCATCCCACTAATTTTTGGACCACTAATAGCTCTAATGAGCTTAAAAAAAAAAAAAAAAAACAAACTCAAACCAAAACATCACATCACTTTGATGGGGACTACTGTGCCACATCATTAGTGATACTCTAGAGCTCCCAATTTAGTGCTCTAAAACATTATTCCTCCAGTATTACTAACGAAACCGTTCAGAAATCAGGTGGGTCCAAACCTCAACACTGTAACGGAAAAATTCAAAAAAGAACCGCGTGAATGCTTCTGACAACATTTCACATATACCTTCCACAAATTCTCTCTCTCTCTCTCTCTCTCTCTCACAATTCTCCGACTATAAATAAACCAAGCTCACATAACGTACGTATGTAAATACATATATATATACACACACATATATAAGCAGTAGTCTTCTATGACCCTTGCCGATCGTTCTTCTTTCCGCCCAAATATAAACACCGCAAATCCAGCTTCTCTCTCTCTCTCTCATCCCATTTTTTGTTTCCCTTTCTCTCTCTGCGTTCTTCAAGTTTTAGGGTTAGGGTTTTGAGGAAGAAATGGGCCAACAGTCGCTGATCTACAGCTTCGTCGCTCGAGGTACCGTGATCCTCGCCGAGTACACCGAGTTCACCGGCAATTTTACCAGCATCGCTTCCCAATGTCTCCAGAAGCTTCCCGCTAGCAACAACAAGTTCACCTACAATTGCGATGGCCATACCTTCAACTATCTCGTTGAAAATGGATTTAGTGAGTAATTCATTTCTCGGATTTATCGATTTTGTCTTGTCTATGTGTTTGATCAATTGGTATCGATCGAAATTTTTTATGTTGGTAAATCTCGTTTGATTGTTGGGTGTTGTTTGTTTTTCCATATGTTCATTTGGGTTGGTTGCGGATGCAAAAAGTTTGCATTGGATTTTGAATTCAAGGGTAATCTTTTTTGGGTTATTCAGATGATGAGTGGATTATGAAATATAAGAATCAAGGCTTCATGGGGATGATATAATGATAGAATTGTACAGATTGCTTGGTTTTTAATTACTTGTTTGGAAAAAAGGGTAGGAATTTTTTTTTTTTGAAGGAAGGGGAAGGGGTTGTGGGCCATTGTTTGCTCTGTTGTTGTCTCGACAATCCCATTGTCATATGTTCTGAAGGGCCCACAGAGAACAAGAGAAACTAGAAGGGAAAGAATTAGAACAACATATTGACAGACCAATGTTGTTGCAGGGGTTGAAATTACGTACCACATAAATTTTGAGAAAAAGTAGCGAGATTCTATTTTTTCAGAATTTGTTGAATTGATGTATCCTTAATGTAGGATATACATTTGTTCCATGTCTGTATCTATATTTTCTGTGAAGTAAAGATACATGAGAAAATATAATGGTACTAAAATTGAAATTCAACAGTTAAATATGCAAATAAAACTTGCATATAACACTTTTACATGTAACACAAGGGCAGTATAAACCATTAGACTTGACATTGAGTAACTTTATGTTGGATGTTGGACAGCCTACTGTGTTGTTGCGATTGAGTCTGCTGGAAGACAAATTCCTATTGCCTTTTTGGAGCGAGTTAAGGAGGATTTCAGCAAGAGATATGGTGGAGGGAAAGCTGCAACTGCTGTTGCCAAGAGCCTGAACAAAGAGTTTGGGTATCTTTTCTTGTCTTTCTTGAAAGAGGAAAAATTTTGCTGCCTTTCTTTGTAGTACTTGACTTTGTTTTTTTATGTTTTTTTCACTGTTGTAGGTCTAAATTAAAGGGGCACATGCAGTATTGTGTGGATCATCCTGAGGAGATAAGCAAGCTTGCAAAGGTGAAGGCTCAGGTTACTGAAGTCAAGGGAGTGATGATGGAAAACATTGAGAAGGTAAGGAGGTTTTGTTTGGGGTTGTCTCTTAATTATGAGCAATGTGATATGTCTTTTTGTTTTATTTTACCTTGCCGTATAAGATTTCCCATTTGGCAACACTTTAAAGCTAGTTTTTTAGATTATGATTGTTTACATTATTGGCGTAAAAGCTTTGAATAAGTTGTAAACATGTTTGGTACAACCTTTTGTGTAACAAATTAAAAAGCTAAAATTGTCTGGCAAATAGCAAACAAGTGGCGTGTATTGAGAGTGTGTGGTGTGTAAATAGAAGCTCCCAAAAAGGACCCCTGGACCAGCTTCAAATAATCCAGTTCTTTGAAGCCAAAAAGGCTAGAGAAGCATTTAAGTTGGTAGCCAATAATTGCCACCAAACGGCCAAATTGTACTTTTTTAAGCTATAATCTAGATAAATTCACATATAAGTGCCAACAATAGGCTTTTGTAGTTATGACCTTGACAAATAATTTATGTAACTCACATCAGATATGACTACAGGATTATATTTATTTCAATAGTCTGTAATTTCAATTATCATTCTATACTTGCATTAACTAAAAAATATAGTGTCTTAGAGATTTGCTTTGAATGTGAAAATTTATCAGTTAATATCCAATTTATTTGTTTTTCGAACTTTACTATATGAAAAAGAAATGAAGTATATACTTTCCAAATTGAGACTACATTGATGTGTAATACTATTTAATTTGTTAAACTTTTGTAATAACCAAGAGTTATGTACTTTTGTTTTATAAATTTGGAATTTACTATTTCTATAGTAGTTTTAGCTGCACCCACAGTTTTTATGACTTGCTTTCTCATTTTTGACGCCGTGAATAGGCCATAAAGGCATTGAATATAGGCTTCCATCAAGGTTAGAATATTGCTTTGGCTCCCTGAGAATGAATTTCTCATTTTTGGAACTTAATCGGTTCTAAGAAGCATGATGCTTCTATGAATACTTATTTCTGATAATCAATGAGTGAATAGTGATGGCCCTATGATCTTGACGTTAGATGCATGAATAAAAAATTGCACCCTTTATTTTGTAATGCTTGGTATGTGGTGTGTTTTAGTTAAAGAAATTTGTGTTTTGTTTAGGTTCTTGACCGTGGGGAGAAGATTGAACTGCTGGTTGATAAAACTGAGAACCTTCACTCTCAGGTCAGTCTAAGGCAAACTGGATAACATTTTTGTGTTAGTTTGACTGTAATTGTTGCATTTGCATGACCCCTAACTATTCATCTGTACGATCGATCTTCTTGAAGCCATGGGAGTGTTGGATGAAATTTGGAGTGGTTTTACAGGAAGGCTGATGCATGTGGGGAGGTGTTTCTAAATGAGCATAAATTACACTAACCTCCTCGGAAGATGTGTTTATTGTACATGCTATTCCTTGATGTTTGGAGATTAAACTGTACTCCCCTCTACTTTGAATTGAGTGGAATTTCCTTTGATTCATGGAATATTATGAACTGCAGCGAGATGAAAGATGTTGATGTGATCATTTAGGTTATGCACAAACTTAATCAAGATAAAGAAATCGATTATGGCCTTAGTTGAATTATGCAGTTAAATAATACAAAGTGAGCCATCATAACTTGCCAGATCGGCATATCACCACCTGTTATTGAGAAGCTCTCTTGCTGCTATTGGATCCACAGTTGCTAGCCCCAGTGAAGCTCGGCCAACTTGAATCATCACCCTTCAATTCTACAGTAAATCTCCATTTTGTGAGATATGTTCCATAACTATCAAAACATTTGTCACTAAACCCTGAATAATATTTCCACCATTGCTCTTCTTGCTCCAATCCCCCTTGATTTATTTATTTGTTTTTTCTGATGCCTTGCTACTTTACCTATTTATAAACCCGAAAACTTGGATTAGGTCTTATGATTTACACCACTGTGGCCTTACTATTTTGGTTTGTTTCCCTACTTGCATCTTTGAAGAGGTGAACGGAAACCACTTATTCTTAACAAATTCACCTGAATGGAAGTTAAACTGGATTATTTCTTCCATCGCTACATCAACAAATTAGTGCTATGTTTGTTTAACTGGACCCACTTATCTTATTTATTACTTGGCAACTCCTTACCTAAGTTACCTTCAGGCACATAAATGGAGAGACTCCTCTGTCTCTTCTTTATTTTGTTCCAAAATCTCCATTTACATTCGAAGGCATATAACTCACCCTTATTTTTTCAAACTTTCATATTGATTGATCACATGATTGCATTTGGTTTGATGTACACATTAATCTCTCAAAGTCGCCATGATGTTTGATGTTGATGAAATCGTGATTGTTTGGTAATCATTGGCAGTAGTCATAGATGAAGATGATGGTTGAAGCTTTGTTACACGTACTTGGGTATGAGTGTCAGATACGAGTATGTGTCTAGGTGTCAAAGTTGCCTATCCCAGAAAATATATGATACAAGAACTTGGCTAAAAAGTGTTGAAAATTTAGATACGGGTACGGGGACACTGTAGCACAATCAAATATTGAACAAGTATTTCACACATCTTTATTACCTAATTTAAGTACATCCTCAATACTTACAATAATTCCCAAATTTCAAAACTATATATTCAATATATTATGATCAATATATTCAATATAGTCAAAGGTAAA
This sequence comes from Camellia sinensis, assembly GCF_004153795.1. Classification (NCBI taxonomy): domain Eukaryota; kingdom Viridiplantae; phylum Streptophyta; class Magnoliopsida; order Ericales; family Theaceae; genus Camellia; species Camellia sinensis. The sequence continues at coordinate 3,376,152 of NW_021024804.1, forward strand.
ACACAGTAAAGTATATTACTGGAGCCTAGTTATTAAGGTAAGAGGAATACCTAATAGTGTCAACACAATTTACACGGTCAACATTTCAGCTGCACAATTCCTTTTGAATGTCAGTCCAGGTTGCATTTGATGAGATAAATGAAGAACTATATATTAAATCATTAACGCTATGTTTGGTTGGGGGATTTGGAAAAAGAAAGAAAAAAGGTGTGTGAAACTAAATAAAATGTAGGTATATTTCATTAATATGTTACCTACCTTTTCTCTTTCTCTTTCCAAATCTCCCAACCAAACACAGCGTAATTGGGCGTAAGAGAAGGTTATAGAGACTTACTTGGTCAAGCAGATAATATCCATGACTTTGAACTACAATTCTTTCATATTATTATTGAAACATGTTGTGATGTTTGTGATACTATTTCTTAGAAATACACTTAGTATTTAGTATTGCTTTTATCATTAATGGCTTCAGCCTTTTCCCATTCATGTCCTTCCCTTTCTGTACATTTTCCCCCTCATTTGATGCACTTTTATTTGACGCGGATTTGATTTTTGGTTGTTGATATTGATTGTATTTCAGGCACAAGATTTTAGGCAACAAGGAACTAAGATAAGGAGAAAGATGTGGTTTCAGAATATGAAGATAAAATTGGTTGTTTTGGGAATCATCATTGCGTTGATTCTCATCATTATTCTGTCTGTCTGCGGTGGCTTCAAATGTACTTGATTAGGATGGTCCTGCATGATCGGCCGTTTGTTCTATTCTATTCCAACATTCCATTTTGCAGATTTATTGCTCTAGGTTACACCTTCCTTTCTTTGCAGCCCTTTTTAAAGGAAGGACCAGTAGTTTGAAGGGGTTGTATAGGTTGATATGTAGGAATTTTGTTATCTTGATGTAGAAAAATCTTGATGCATTAGGGTTTGTTTTTACATATCTTGGGAAATTTTCTTGAAATGTAATGGAGGATTATTTGGATGACTACTAATATTGTTGACCCTTTGAATTTTTATTGCATCTGTTTTTGCCGCTTTTTGAAAAGTTTGTGAATACAAAGGGGAACTCATTATTGTCAACTTTAGGTGGTCTTTTCCATTTGATTGAGACATAAGGTGTAGTTGAATTTGGTTGGTATATAAAGTTGATGAAAAAATAAATTGACTTGGATTTTCATTGATGAAGATGTTTCATAGTATTACAGTTATTGGCATTTGCATTTCTCTATGACCTGCTTGTAAGAAATGGCTATGTCGTTGATGGTTAATGATTGGCAACAAGAGTGGACGTACTCATGTGATTTTCAGGTAAGATGGTATCTTAATCCTGGAAGAACAGGCACGCGTGCACACATATATATATATATATATATTGTAACGCTCTAATTTTCATACCCGAATGACAATATAATAATCATGGCCCTTTTTAAGAAAAACCAATTATACAATCCCACACTTGCATTTCATAATGTAAATAGCTCATCATACGATGATACAATTAATCTAACAGCAAGTAAATAAACAAATAAATACTCTAAAGGGTTTACAAGTTTCTAAGGTTTAAGTCCGGTTACACATAACGGTTATTCAAATCCACACAAATATAGTCCTTTGCTTACATAATAGAGTCACGCAAAATGAGAGCATTGTACTCTCAACACACACACTTCCACACCTTCAGTTAGGCGGAATCATCACATCTTTTCCTACACAAAAATCCCGTAGGGTGAGCATAAAGCCCAGTAAGAAATTCTTAACAAAGTATATACATTTTATACACGTCTCGTGAGATGAAATGCTTATGTCATGTCATGCCTTTTTGAAAGTAAAATACACCTTTATCTTTTGAAAACCAACATGTTCAATAATGTCATGCAATTTCAACATTTATCAAATTTTATTTGATGGGCGGTAAATACAACTTCGTAAATCCCTAAGTCTGTGTCTGCAAGTAGACAATAAAAGTATTACCAATTTTTCATTTTTACCAGTATCAACTGGAGGGCTCGACACCCATAATTTGTCATTTTTAAAAATGTTAACTGGAAGGCTCGACACCTATCCTCTATACTACCTTTCGAGACTTATCACTGTATTCACCCCAAAAATCAATTCATGAAAACTTGTTTCTCAATATTCTTTACTCAATGCAAAGTTTTCAAATCAAATTTCAAAATTCTTTATTATCAATGAATTGATATACCAATGTATCAATTAATGCAATGCAACATTTTATCCATTTTCAATTCTTCCACACGATATTTCCATTGTGGTCAAAGTTTCCATTTCTCCTTTCAATACAATTTCACAAGATGAATAAATACATTTATTTCTATTCATCCAAGGGATATATAATTCCCGCATTTCAAGCAATCTCAACAATTCCCATATTCCATGAAAACATCATTTATATGTATATAAATAAGAGATTTTCCAACATCTATTTATTTTGACATACAAAATAAATATAACAACATCATCCATGATTTTTCAACATCTTTTTAAAACTCCTATTTTCTAGGTTTTCTTACTAAAACAATCCATCTCCAAAACATTTGAAGAAATCTCACTAAAAACATCTTTCTTTAATCAACATAGCTCAAAACCCCAAATTTCTATCGCAAAGGATCAAATAGTAAACCCACTTTCAAAATCACTCTTTTTCTTGAATCAACAATAATTTTTCAAAACTTAATAAATGATGATTTCTAAAATCATCTAGATCTTGCAAATATATATATAACTCAAAGAAAATCCCTACCTTAAGTGTAGAAGACGGACAAACAAGATCGAAACTCCAAAGATGACGAAACCAACTCGTACTTGGATCAACACGAAACTCTTGAAGCCCTCTACCTTATTCTCAAAGAAACTAGGGTCAAGAACATAACAGATCTAGATGACATCTTAGAGAGAAGGAGTATTCTAGAGAGAGAGAGTATGTAAACCTGCGTTTTTGGAGAGTTTTTGAGAGAGAGTGAGCTATAAAAGTGTTCTGAAATATCTCCTTCGTGATCTGATATAAACAGGCTCCCTCGAGCGAAGAAGTTGTCCCTCGAGCGACTAGACACAAGAAGTCGCCTCATTGGAGCGCAAGAAATGTCGCTCGAGCGTAGAATGCAAAGCTTCAGGTTTGTCACCAACGCAGACGCACGCTCAAGCACAAGAAGTCTCGCTCAAGCGAAGAAACAATTTCACAAGGCTCACTCGAGCGCAAGAATCCTCGCTCAAGTGACGAAGCAGATTACACAAGGCTCGCTCGAGCGCAAGAAGCCTCGCTCGAGCGACTTGGATTAGGTCTTATGATTTACACCACTGTGGCCTTACTATTTTGGTTTGTTTCCCTACTTGCATCTTTGAAGAGATGAACGGAAACCACTTATTCTTAACAAATTCACCTGAATGGAAGTTGAACTGGATTATTTCTTCCATCGCTACATCAACAAATTAGTGCTATGTTTGTTTAACTGGACCCACTTATCTTATTTATTACTTGGCAACTCCTTACCTAAGTTACCTTCAGGCACATAAATGGAGAGACTCCTCTGTCTCTTCTTTATTTTGTTCCAAAATCTCCATTTACATTTGAAGGCATATAACTCACCCTTATTTTTTCAAACTTTCATATTGATTGATCACATGATTGCATTTGGTTTGATGTACACATTAATCTCTCAAAGTCGCCATGATGTTTGATGTTGATGAAATCGTGATTGTTTGGTAATCATTGGCAGTAGTCATAGATGAAGATGATGGTTGAAGCTTTGTTACACGTACTTGGGTATGAGTGTCAGATACGAGTATGTGTCTAGGTGTCAAAGTTGCCTATCCCAGAAAATATATGATACAAGAACTTGGCTAAAAAGTGTTGAAAATTTAGATACGGGTACGGGGACACTGTAGCACAATCAAATATTGAACAAGTATTTCACACATCTTTATTACCTAATTTAAGTACATCCTCAATACTTACAATAATTCCCAAATTTCAAAACTATATATTCAATATATTATGATCAATATATTCAATATAGTCAAAGGTAAAACACAGTAAAGTATATTACTGGAGCCTAGTTATTAAGGTAAGAGGAATACCTAATAGTGTCAACACAATTTACACGGTCAACATTTCAGCTGCACAATTCCTTTTGAATGTCAGTCCAGGTTGCATTTGATGAGATAAATGAAGAACTATATATTAAATCATTAACGCTATGTTTGGTTGGGGGATTTGGAAAAAGAAAGAAAAAAGGTGTGTGAAACTAAATAAAATGTAGGTATATTTCATTAATATGTTACCTACCTTTTCTCTTTCTCTTTCCAAATCTCCCAACCAAACACAGCGTAATTGGGCGTAAGAGAAGGTTATAGAGACTTACTTGGTCAAGCAGATAATATCCATGACTTTGAACTACAATTCTTTCATATTATTATTGAAACATGTTGTGATGTTTGTGATACTATTTCTTAGAAATACACTTAGTATTTAGTATTGCTTTTATCATTAATGGCTTCAACCTTTTCCCATTCATGTCCTTCCCTTTCTGTACATTTTCCCCCTCATTTGATGCACTTTTATTTGACGCGGATTTGATTTTTGGTTGTTGATATTGATTGTATTTCAGGCACAAGATTTTAGGCAACAAGGAACTAAGATAAGGAGAAAGATGTGGTTTCAGAATATGAAGATAAAATTGGTTGTTTTGGGAATCATCATTGCGTTGATTCTCATCATTATTCTGTCTGTCTGCGGTGGCTTCAAATGTACTTGATTAGGATGGTCCTGCATGATCGGCCGTTTGTTCTATTCTATTCCAACATTCCATTTTGCAGATTTATTGCTCTAGGTTACACCTTCCTTTCTTTGCAGCCCTTTTTAAAGGAAGGACCAGTAGTTTGAAGGGGTTGTATAGGTTGATATGTAGGAATTTTGTTATCTTGATGTAGAAAAATCTTGATGCATTAGGGTTTGTTTTTACATATCTTGGGAAATTTTCTTGAAATGTAATGGAGGATTATTTGGATGACTACTAATATTGTTGACCCTTTGAATTTTTATTGCATCTGTTTTTGCCGCTTTTTGAAAAGTTTGTGAATACAAAGGGGAACTCATTATTGTCAACTTTAGGTGGCCTTTTCCATTTGATTGAGACATAAGGTGTAGTTGAATTTGGTTGGTATATAAAGTTGATGAAAAAATAATTTGACTTGGATTTTCATTGATGAAGATGTTTCATAGTATTACAGTTATTGGCATTTGCATTTCTCTATGACCTGCTTGTAAGAAATGGCTATGTCGTTGATGGTTAATGATTGGCAACAAGAGTGGACGTACTCATGTGATTTTCAGGTAAGATGGTATCTTAATCCTGGAAGAACACGCACGTGTGCACATATATATATATATATATATATATATTGTAACACCCCAATTTTTATACCCGAATGACAATATAATAAACATGGCCCTTTTTAAGAAAAACCAATCATACAATTCCACACTTGCATTTCATAATGTAAATAGCTCATCATACGATGATACAATTAATCCAACAGCAAGTAAATAAACAAATAAATATTCGAAAGGGTTTATAAGTTTCTAAGGTTTAAGTCCGGTTACACATAACGGTTATTCAAATCTACACAAATATAGTCCTTTGCTTACATAATAGAGTCACGCAAAAAGAGAGCATTGTACTCTCAACACACACACTTCCACACCTTCAGTTAGGCGGAATCACCACATTTTTTCTTACACGAAAATCCCGTAGGGTGAGCATAAAACCCAGTATGAAATTCTTAACAAAGTATATACATTTTATACAAGTCTCGTGAGATGAAATGCTTATGCCATGTCATGCCTTTTTGAAAGTAAAACACACCTTTATCTTTTGAAAACCAACATGTTCAATGATGTCATGCAATTTCAACATTCATCAAATTTTATTTGATGGGCGGTAAATACAACTCCGTAAATCCCTAAGTCTGTGTCTGCAAGTAGACAATATAAGTACTACCAATTTTTCATTTTTACCAGTATCAACTGGAGGGCTCGACACCAATAATTTGTCATTTTTACCAGTGTTAACTGGAAGGCTCGACACCTATCCTCTACACTACCTTTCGAGACTTATCACTGTATTCACCCCAAAAACCAATTCATGAAAACTTGTTTCTCAACATTCTTTACTCAATGCAAAGTTTTCAAATCAAATTTCAAAGTTCTTCATTATCAATGAATTGATATACCAATGTATCAATTAATGCAATGCAACATTTTATCCATTTTCAATTCTTCCACACGATATTTCCATTGTGGTCAAAGTTTCCATTTCTCCTTTCAATACAATTTCACAAGATGAATAAATACATTTATTTCTATTCATCCAAGGGATATATAATTCCCGCATTTCAAGCAATCTCAACAATTCCCATATTCCATGAAAACATCATTTATATGTATATAAATAAGAGATTTTCCAACATCTATTTATTTTGACATACAAAATAAATATAACAACATCATCCATGATTTTTCAACATCTTTTTAAAACTCCTATTTTCTAGGTTTTCTTACTAAAACAATCCATCTCCAAAACATTTGAAGAAATCTCACTAAAAACATCTTTCTTTAATCAACATAGCTCAAAACCCCAATTTCTATCTCAAAGGATCAAATAGTAAACCCACTTTCAAAGTCACTCTTTTTCTTGAATCAACAATAATTTTTCAAAGCTTAATAAATGATGATTTCTAAAATCATCTAGATCTTGCAAAAATATATATATAACTTAAAGAAAATCCCTACCTTAAGTGTAGAAGACGGACAAACAAGATCGAAACTCCAAAGATGACGAAACCAACTCTTACTTGGATCAACACGAAACTCTTGAAGCTCTCTACCTTATTCTCAAAGAAACTAGGGTCAAGAACACAACAGATCTAGATGACATCTTAGAGAGAAGGTGTATTCTAGAGAGAGAGAGTATGTAAACCTGCGTTTTTGGAGAGTTTTTGAGAGAGAGCGAGCTGTAAAAGTGTTCTGAAATATCTCCTTCATGATCTGATATAAACAGGCTCCCTCGAGCGAAGAAGTTGTCGCTCGAGCGACTAGACACAACAAGTCGCCTCGCTGGAGCGCAAGAAATGTCGCTCGAGTGTAGAATGCAAAGCTTCAGGTTTGTCACCAACGCAGACGCACGCTCAAGCACAAGAAGTCTCGCTCGAGCGAAGAAACAATTTCACAAGGCTCACTCGAGCGCAAGAAGTCTCGCTCGAGCAAAGAAGCCAAAATCTGGACAACAACATTCTAGAACAACTAACAACCAACTAGTTCCAAACACGCCCAACATAATCCAAAACTCAAGTACAAAGAGTTAAAGGAAGGAAATAAGACATAGACAACAATATACAATCACGGAATCCGAGTCCGGAACACAACGAAAATCGGGGTAAAAACCTGGGTCGCTATATATATTAAGAAAAAGGAAATTTCTAACAAAATGGTTCTTGATAGTTCTAAGTTTCAATTTAAATTTTCTAACTTTTTATTTTTTAAAATTAAAAAATACCCTACTTCTGAGGTGACTTAGGGCATCCACAATGGGATAGCTAAAATTGTTTGTTAAAATATGTGTTATATGACAAAAAGTGATAAAAATGGGGCCCAAAAATATGTGTTAAGGTATGTTAAGAGTTTGTAAATTTTAGAGAATGAGTGGTCGTGCAATGCATGTGTTAAGCTGTGTGTTAAGTGTAATTATATATAAATAATAAATAAAATAGTATAAATAATATGTGTATTATATATATAAATAATATGTGTTAAGGTACAGGATAAAGACAGCAGAATGGGAAGGTCGTCCTGTGGGTCAACCAGCAGGTTGACCGGTCAAAAGCAAAATTAATAATTATTTTTTTTTGTTTTTTATTATTTTTTTCTTTTTGTGATGGGTTAGGACGTCCGGGGGGATGACCGCCCGGAGATCCGGTCGGACGACCCCAAGGCACTTTCCTATGTCCCCTTCTCCCTCTCCCCTCTCTCTCATTGGCTAAAAAGCTAGCCACAGTTAATCAAGAAGTTAACAACTGACACTAACAGAATCTACTAACACACTACTTAACACTTCCATTGTGAGATCTAAACGCTACTGTAGCTAGCTAAAATTTGGCCACTGACACTAATATAATCACTAACACGTCCATTGTGGATGCAAACTCCTGCTTATCTTTCTTTTTTGGACTTTTTGAATTTAAAAAAAAAAAAACCCTTAATTAGCACAGCCGCCTATCTTTCTCAATTATCATCATCAATGATGCTCTTCTGTCCTTTTACTCCTCTATGCTTTGCCTCATATTTCCGTCATTTTTTTCAATTCCAACTCTGTGAACTCTCATGTCAGAACCAGAACAAGAAGCAATCTTGGATTTGCTACTCTTTATTTACCCAATAGTAAGCAATGACTATAATGATTGCTACGGTTTGACAAAATCTACTTTGTTTTGGTTACAATTCTCATAAATTATTTTTAAATGGTTATTAAATTGTATTTATTGGTTTTCATTTTTCATATTTTATTATTTTTGTTTTGTTTTGTAGATGCATCATGATTAGATGAATCTAAAGCACTAAAAATTTGAATAAAAATGCACACAGATTTTTGTTCGAATTTTCATCTATTTTTAATGATTTTTTTTATAAATATTTTAGTCAATTTATTTTATTTTTATATGATTGTGTTTTCTGACTAAATCATTGTGTTTTCTGACTATCATGTTTAGATGGATGAGAAAGTAAAGCATTTAAGAGAGCGATATGAGTGTCATTTTCTTTTGCCTTTTATATTTTAAGGGTCAATCTTAATATTATAAATATTACATAATCAATCAAGTTGTTGCTCATTGTAATTATGATCCTATGCATTAATGCATTGAATTTTAGCTTGAAAAAAGAGTACAATGTGATAACTAACTTTTAAAATGTCATACTTGAAGTAGGTTTTTTTTTATCTAATTTGAACAGAGGTATCATTCTACTCTCTCTCTCTCTCTCTCTCTCTCTCTTCTATGTATATATACGCATATTTATGTATGTGTTTTTCTTCTTAATTTATTTGGAGAATAAACAAAGTGGTTTAATTAATTGAAAAAAGAGTACAATGTGATGACTAACTTTTAAAATGTCATACTTGAAGTAGGTTTCTCATCTAGTTTGTAGCTACAACAGAGATATCATTCTATGCTCTTTCTATCTCTTCTATGTATATATATGTATGCTTATGTATGCATTTTTCTTCTTAATTCATTGGAATATAAACAAAGTGGTTTGTGATTTTTCTTTGCCTTTATTATATATCTATTTTCAAGTTCTTACAGAAGTGAATTATTTCTTATTATATGGCATTGTAGAATAGAAAACTATATCTCCAACCCTCTATTATTTTGAAGGAAAATGACTCAGAGCTCGAAACGGCTCGAATTTTTTTTTCCTTTTCAAGCAAAGGAGCTCTGCACAAACAGAGGGAAGAGGAGAGGAGAAAGAGGGAGAGAAGTTTTTTGTCTAATTTGAATAGAGGTATCATTCTACTCTCTCTCTCTCTCTCTCTCTCTCTCTTCTATGTATATATACGCATATTTATGTATGTGTTTTTCTTCTTAATTTATTTGGAGAATAAACAAAGTGGTTTAATTAATTGAAAAAAGAGTACAATGTGATGACTAACTTTAAAAATGTCATACTTGAAGTAGGTTTCTCATCTAATTTGTAGCTACAACAGAGATATCATTCTATGCTCTTTCTATCTCTTCTATGTATATATATATGTATGCTTATGTATGCGTTTTTCTTCTTAATTCATTGGAATATAAACAAAGTGGTTTGTGATTTTTCTTTGCCTTTATTATATATCTATTTTCAAGTTCTTGCAGAAGTGAATTATTTCTTATTATATGGCATTGTAGAATAAAAAACTATATCTCCAACCCTCTATTATTTTGAATTTGTAGTAGCCATGTCTAGCAGTAATTTCATCATGTGAATTGGTCTGACATACTGTTATTTTTTGATTGGGTATAGTCATGTCACTATTTTTAAAATTTTAAAAAATAATAAACAATTCATCTGTCTGTGGTGCCATATGCCTGTTTTGACTTCTGGTGATATTACCTTAATCACACTATAGGTACTCGATGTCACGTAGAGAGTACCTTCTATTTTTCCATGAGCCACTACCATGGCTCCCTTGGTCATCTTCCATGTATCACTAGCAAAGATTGTCACAATACCAGAATTTGTGAGTTGATTGACAGAAATTAGATTCTTCTTTAAACACGACACATGTCTAACATCATTGATTTTCAAAATTGTTCTATTGGGCTGGTTTATCTGCACTTCACCTTTGCCAATTATGTTGCAGGCTTCATTGTTTCTAAGGTACACCTTTCTGAAATTACTTGAGACATAATTGTGGAGCAACTTCTTGTGCAAGGTAGTGTGAAATGACGGACAAGAATCAATTGCCCACGATTCTCTATGAGTTTCCAAAGACAATATGAGTGCTTAAGTACCTTCTTCATCAAAAATATTCACGAACTCCTTTTGACCTTGGTTATTGTTGTTTTCTTTCTTAACTTTGCAATTCCGTTTTGTGTGTCCAGTCTTACTGTAACCCTAACACTTATTTGTAAACTTTGGTCGAGATGGAGATCGACTATTCCTGGATTTACTTGTACTTCTCTTCTTGTTGCTGCCCTTGTTAGGCTTCCTGCCTCTGTCATCAATTGCCAATGCCAAACTAGAGCTTTCACCATTATCTTTTCTTTGAGTGTCTTCACTCAAAACCAAACCCACTACATGATCCGCGCTTAAATTTTCCAAACAGATGGAATTGCTCACTACAACAACCAACGAATTCCAACTCTCAGGAAGAATTGATAGTAGTGCTAAGGCCTTGATTTCTTCGTCAAACGAGATACTAATCGATTCCAACTGACTGATTAGTGAGTTGAAATTGTTAATATGCTCAATTGTGACTCCTTCTTTGGACATCTTCAAGTTGAACAACTTCTTGATCAGATGGACCTTGTTCATGGCTAAGGGCTTCCCATATATCTGCCACAGAGCATCCATCAAGTCTTCGGTTGTCTTCTCGTTGCGAATATTAAACGCAACTAATGCAGTAAAGGACAGCCTTACTATACCCAAGGCTTTCCGGTCAAGTAACTCCCACTCACTGGTCTTCATTGTTTTTGGCTTTTTGGCCACTCTTGCAAGAGGAAGATAAAGATCCTTCTAATAGAGATAATCCTCTATCTGCATCTTTTATAACCCGAAGTTTGAACTGTTGAATTTTTCAATCTTCATTTTGCCTTCGTCTGCCATCGTTCTTGTTTTATGAACCAATGCGCTGATACCACTTGTTATGGTATATATGATTAATACCAAACTCCAGGATCTGAGCAAATAATCACAAACACAACGAATCTAGAACGGAAAAATAAAAGAACAAAAAATCAAACTCACCAAAGTAACACAAGAGCTTTACGTGGTTCACCCAAATCACAGTCTACGTCCATGGAGTCACTATAGATTTACCAAGATCAATAGAAAAGGAGTTAAAAGAGTCTCTCACACTCAATCTCACAAACTCTCTTTTTACAATGATCTATCTCTCACTCTCACTATGGTGTTCCCCATACCTTGAATTGAGATTTAGAGTCCAAGAATATCATAATTTGATTGAATCTCGAAACAAATTAGAGCAAAAGTTACTACTACTCTTGTTTTGAGTATATAAATCCAAGTACAATGGATTTCCAACATTACTAGCCATAAAGCTTAGACCATCCTAGGTCCACAATTCCAATGCCACATTATAAAATTAATCCACACTAGAAAAATAGAAAAAAATTATTATTTTTCTTCAAATTTATTCTTGGAGACCATCGTTTCATAATAAGCTTACCACAATCGAGGTAATAAGGACATTCTAGAATTTTGTTTAGAGACTCTTGATCTTTAATTTGGAAAAATTAAAAACCATTGTATAAGGTTAGTACATCAATGCAATCATTCTTCCAAAGCTTTTCATCTTAAGATTTAAAATAGTGTAACGAAAGCTTCTTAATATTTGAATTTAACTTTCTATAATCCTATGGATATCATTTACCATGTTCACCTCTTAAACGTTAACATCATTGTAGATGCTCGAAGTTTTTCATTGATGCTAAACCTTGAATAGCTTAAGTACCAACTAGCAAGACCAAAAGTAGATTAAAAATGTTCAAATGCAATCTTAATACCTCTAAACAATATTTTTAAGTTGTTGTTTTACCATCTCGAGGTTAATTCATAAGGTTTTCTTTTGAATGGAAAATCACCTTTGGGATCCTAAAACTTTAAGCTGAACATTGGCTAGACTTGTGTACCACATTTCAAGAGAACTTGTAGAACATTTGATAAGAAACATTTAAAGAGAAAGTATATATTAATGTGTTTGCTTTTCAAAATTTCAAATTGAGGAATTCGAACTAGGAAGTTGTAATGCCAAAATAGGGTTCTATATGTCACATCCCGAAAATATAGTTACTGAACTACATATTATATTCCTCAACAGACATATGGGAGTTTAATAAATTGCAATCATCAAGATACTAGAAACATTTCTAAGACTATATTTCATTCATAAGTGTCCTTTAATCCACATAAAATAACATCACATGCACTTATACATTCATAGGTCCTAGAATATGAATCTATAGCATGTGATCTATAAGAAAACAACATGAAAGAAATACAAATTTATGCCTTAAAGGCTACAAGTTCTCAAGACATTGCTTGGTTACTACAAAAATGGGTCAAAAGCCTAATACAACAAAGCCTGAGGCTATACAAATGAAAAGAAAACCAAAATGAGCCTTAAACTCCAAAATTATCCTAAGCTATCACCTTGGCAAAGGTGTGCCATCAACACTTGAAAGTTATTTCCACATAGGGTGAGCAAAAGCCTAGTAAAGATATCTCAATAGAATGTATGATGTTTAACAATGTCATGTGGTGCAATGCATATGAAATGCTATGCCAAAATATGAGTTTTATCCTTTTTGAAACAATGCCATGCAAGAGTGTAAAATCGCATTTCCAATACTTTCCTTTAAATAGAAAATGGGGTAGTAAATACATCATTAGTAATCCCTAGGTTGGTGTTTGCAAGTAAGCTCTACCCAAAATACCATTGTACCGATTCCTAATCGAAAGGATCTTGGTACCTACATCGCACGTGTTTTTAGACTTTCACTATGGACCTAAAACCAAACTAATTAACCACAACCATACCCCTTAACGGGATTCACCACAACATTCACCCCTTTTTCTCAAACAGAATCATTTCCAAGATATAGAATAAGAAGTTCACAATTCCATGAAATGCTCAATGAGATGCTTGATTTAATACCAGTTCAATTCCCCAAATTTTGCAATTTCTATCACACAGCAATGCTATCCTTCACTGATAGTCAAAATAGTTATCTCTAATTCACAAATTAAAGAGTAACAACAATAATATAGTTCAACATTTCCGAAATAACCATGATTTTCGAAACTCTCAGCTAACCATAATATTCAACATTTCAAAAATTCCAAGTACCTCCCCATTTCAAAGTTTACTTTCAAAAACCCAATACCTCCTAAAGTTTATGAATAATTAGAATTTCTTTCCCAAAAACTCCATTTCTTTCCACAATCTAAGGTACCAAATAATCATAAGAACTTTATTTAAGTAAAATGCAAAATTATAAGAAATCCCTGCACCATTACTTAAATGAATCAAAACTCTATCTTTCTCAAAGCCTTCTATTTAACAAAATAACACGTAACAAAGTCAAAGAGCATACAAGTCATTGTGAAAACCCCCACCTCAAAGCAAGAAGGAAAAAGGAAGGAAAAAGTTCCAAAATTCGAAGGTAAAGAAAAGATGATTTGCTCAGATTAAAATGAAACCCTTGATAAGCTCTACACTTTATCTCAAAGGCGCAAGGTGAAAAGATAACTCAAGGTGAGTAGATCCAAAGCTTCGAGTGAAAAGGCTAAGGTTTATGTAACGCCCTGAAAATAATGATATTCGATTTGCATTATAACTCTCGAACATATATACGGAAGCTCACTAATCCCTATTATTTAATATCAAAAACTTTTTTGGAACTATCATTCATTAATTGATCTGGTTACAATATTACAAAAGACGTCACATGCATTAATATGAATCTATAGCATGTGACAGATATATATGAATAACAGTAAATAAATACAAGTTTATGCCCTGAAGGCACTAAGTTTCCAAGACTTTGCTTGGTTACAACAAAAGTGGATCGTAGCCCAATACAGGAAAAGCCCTAGGCTTGTACACAATATATTTACAAAACAATAATGAGCGTCCCACTCCAATGTCCTCCCAAGCAATCCCCTTGATGGAGGCATACCATCAATACCTGAAAGTTGTTTTTCACATAAGGTGAGTTAAAACCCAGTAGAAATAGGTTTAATGACATGTATGATGTTTAACAAAGCCATTTGGTGAATGCATATGAAATGCCATTACAAAACATGCACTTTCCCTTGTTAAAACAATACTATGCCATAGTTCAAACCATAATGGATATATCGTTGCTTCAAAATAGAAAATAAGGCAGTAAATACACACATTGGGAATTTCTAGGTATGTGTCTGCAAGTAGGCTATAAAAGTATTACCAAAAGCCACTTCACCGGCAACTAATGTAACGCCCCTAAATTCATTCACCATTTTATAATTTAAAACAATAAATATTTTCTAATCCGTACAATGAATGCCATCAAATGATACAGTCCTTCACTTAAAACAATCTCTTTCTCATTGAACTATTCCAAATGAATACATCATTGCTCCATTTACATACAAAATAATAATAATAATAATAGTTCAAGGAGCAAGAAAATACAAAAATATAATGCTCTAATGGCATACACATTTTCAAGGGTAGTCCTCGAGTACACAAAAATGGACAATCAGTCCCAAATCACAAAACAACTCTGAAGCTTTAGAAAATAACATTCATTGAGCCTTCGTGCTCCTTTCAAAACATATCCATCACCAAGTCACTTGGGTAGAGTCACACCGTCATTTTCTGAAATGTTGTTAGTTTTGGGGTGAGCTATTGCCCAATAGGAAATACTATAACAAGACATATAAATAATCAAGATGCATATAATCATGCTATGCACTTGTTAGGATAAAATCCATATTTTCTTTTTTAAAACCAAAATATTCAATGCATGATTTTCCTTTAAAGTCTCATCTACAACCATGGGGAGATATATACGGTATGATGTCTCAAGCAAGAGCCGTAAAACCATACATACATATATAGATTTATATATAGAAAATATTTCCACTTTTGCCGACTCTAAATCCAATGGGGTGATGGGCACCCAAAACCATTTCCTTCCACATTTGCTGATTCCTGAAATGGCAAGCTCGTGGACACCCAAAACCATATTTTTTCACATTTGTCGACTCTAAAAACAGCGGACTTGTGGACACCCAAAAACTTTTTCCTACATTCATCTAGTGATAAGCTTAAGATAAGGCAATTGAGCACCTTGACTCCCAGCGCGAGTACCAAATACAACACAACCTATTACCATAACTCGACTTAACTACCTGGACTCATACGCCGTTTACCCAATTTTTGAAATTTTTCCAAAATATCACAAGATGGTAAGATCACATGAGAAAATTACAATGCACGTGATACATGAGTTTTGAATTCCAATTTACCTAAGGTTGGTTCAATTCGCAAACAATATTTAACGACATCAATAACAATGGATTTCTCCAACCTCTCAATTCCATGATCTCAATACATGTATCCAAGAAGGTCCAAAAATCTCATGTCTCAACACCTTTGCCATAATCATTCACATAATTCCAAGATTTAAGAGTCAATTAAACCAAGCACCATTACTAAATCAGGTTTAAAAACTAGGGTTTTTGAGAAAATTGAGGCTTTTTCCTCTTTTATACTTAAAGAGTCAATATTTATCATCATCAACAATAATCAACAAGAACCCTCATAATCTTTCTCAAAAATATTAGGTATAAGCTTTTTTTGTTTATCAAACCCACTTTATATCATGAAAATCATCTCATACATCACTATAATTAGGAAAATACCACATATATATATATCTCAAATCATAGATATATCAAGTTAAAAGTACCTCTACTTGAAAATGAGAGCTAGAAGTTGAAGACCTAACGAGAAACCTCAAAGAAAAGCGAAACAATCGGTAAAAATATTGAAACAAGCTTGCTCTTTAATTTTCTCGAAAGATTTAAGGTGGATCTTCAGTAGAAATGAGAGAAATCAAGTGTTTTTGGGCTAGGGTTTCAGAAATGGGTGTTAGAGAGAGAGAGAGAGAGAGAGAGAGAGAGAGAGAGAGAGAGAAAAAGTGAGAAAGAAATGGGTAAAAATCGACTTTTAAGTTGGCTACTCCGAACAGACCGCTCAAGTGATCTTTCCACCGGTCGAGCAGTGAATGTGAGCTTTCAGAAAATTTTCAGGTCTTAAATGAAAGTACTGGTGGCCACGCATCTTTGCTCGAGCAATCAATTAACCGCTCAAATGGTCTCTCTCAACACTCAGATTGTAGAAGAAATACTGGGAACCTCCATTCACTGCTTGAGCAGTAACTCCACCGCTCAAATGAACCTGTAAATCAAGATGCTACAACTAACCGGAAGAAAGGTATCCTAACCGCGCGGATTTCTAGACTTTCACCCAGGATACTAAGGCCATCTTAATTAACCACAACGACACCCTTTATTTCTCATAATAACATTTTTCAACATTTTCAAATGTATAAGTATGCAACAGTTAACTATATGGAATGCATGAGTGAATTGGTTTCAGTTAAACTAGCTCTCATGCAATTTATACAACAGTCAATGCTATCCTCCACTGATTGTCAAAATAATTATCTCTATTCAATATATTCCAAAACAGACAATATATCAAGAACATAACTAGCCATTTCCAAAAACATTTGCCTCATCCATTTTCACAAAGTTCAAATCCACAGGTCTACAATAACTTGAACACAATTTAATGGTTTTATTGAAAATATTAGGGTTTCTCCTCTAAGGACCACTTCATTACATTCCCGACACCCAACACAATTGCCATACTCTCTGTAAAACCTTTAAGAAACTTTTAAGAAAACTTTGAGAAACCCCTCTTTTATGCATTAAAACTTACATTGATCAAACCCGAGATTTCTAAAATATTAGTTCATCTAACTAACACATAACAAGGTCAAATAACATGCATTTCATTAAAGAAATCCCTACCTCAAAGCAATAGAAGAGAAAAACAATAACCAAAAAATTAACAGGAACGAAAACTTGATCTTTTCAGATTACAATGTGTCCCTCATCTTGCTCTACCTTAAAGCCTTAAGTACTAGGTGTAGGAAACGGATGTAATTAAATGTAAGCCATGTGTTTATAGCTCAAAGTCTCGAAAATGGAAATTGGGAGAGAAAAAGAGGAATTAGCTTAGGAAAATAGATATTTTTAACTTTTTGGTGATATATATAGTCATACGCCTCACGGTCACGCAGAACACACCCTGAGTGCAAGAAACACAATTGTGGGTGTGGACAACCATACAGCGAGTGCGATTACAAATCGTGGCCTACCTTCGCGGCCTCTCGTGGGCCAGACAACTTCTCCATACACCGGATCTGAAGGTGTGTTTTGGTTGCAGGTGACATCGTAAGGGCAAACCACATCGCAAGCGCGACTTATCCATTGCGGGCGTGATCACATGGATCGCGGCATACTTTGCTGGCCATCGTGGGCCATGCAATTCTGCTAGGCGAACAGACCTAAAGGCCATAATTGGTTACGGCTTCTTACGAGCGACCTAGTACCCTCACGGGCATGATAACAACGGTCGTGGGCGAGACCTTACAAACAAGAGAAAATTTCTGCCAACATGCTAAGTACAAACCAAGGTTCCCTATGACAATTAAACTTAAGGAAGAGACAACACAATCCAAAACACCCACAAAACTCATTACCAAGGGTATCAAAGAATCGGGTCTAAACCTGGGCCGCTATAGTTTAGAGAGATATGGTGGTGTTCACGGTGCAGGCAAGAAAAAGAGAGAGAAAAGAGAAAATAAAGTGAGGAAAGAGAGTGGGTGGAGGGTCTATTTATAGTCTTAAGTCAAAAGTGGGGTATATGCCCTAAAGTCAACCAATGAAGATTCAAAAAGTCCAAGAGGAAAGGGTCTAACCCGCAGAAAACAAAATTCTAGGTTTCTAGCAAGTGTTGACACTCAAAGAAAGGGTGTCGTCGACCCTAAGAAGTAGTGTGCGTAGTTCAGTTTTGCACTAGATCGGGTGTCGACACTCAAAAACCTTGGTGTTGACACCAGAAGCTGTAACACAACAAGAAGAGGATTAGGTGGTGTCGACACCCTGAATAGATAATGTTGACCCCAAAAATAGAATCGAATTAAGCACCACTCTGTCCACGCGGTGCCGACACCAATAAAGGGTAGTGTCAACACCCAAAAATAGAAACAAAAGAAGAAAAGAAAGAAAGGCAGGAGTCGACCCCAGTAAGCCTAGTGTCGACAACCTTGCAAGTACTACAAGGCTCCAAAATGTTTATTTAGAAAAAACTAAGTGCAAAAGAACAGTCCCAACACATTTACATAGGATTTCACTCCTCCGATACAATGATCTAACAACTCAAATATCCCAAACAACAACTTAATGAAGTTAAATACATTTTCAAAAGGCTCGTAGAACACAAGTGTTATACTATACTTGACATGTTCTTGATTCTATCAACAAATTGCCATAGGCCTGTACATACATTGTGTGTAGGAGCTTGTATGGCTTGGCTACAAGTCTATGCTAAAACCAAAATGAGAGCCTAATCTCGAAAAATTCTGGAAAATGAAATAATCCTTTTTCTTTATTTGCTTTTGGAATCTTTGATTCCTTTTTCTTTATTTGCTTTTGGAATCTTTGATTAAGTTGGGGCGCGACTTGGCTTGGTTTGCAAGTATAGAAAGAAAGTATTGGAATTGCATTTATGGCCCTTGGATTAAAAGTAACTCATTTTCAACCATTGATCTTAGGGCACTAAATCTAATTCTAACCCTAATTTTGGATGAAGAGGCATGAAAGAGGTCCTAAAGAGAGACCAGGAACTTTGAAGATCCAAAGCTTGTCTAAGCGTTTTCCTGAAGATTAGAGGAAAACATAGCTCGATTGGTTGACCATAAAGCCGATCAAATCCTTGAAAGATTCATTTGAGTTAATTCTTTTTTTGTTTATTCAATTTTAAGATCTTCTCTAATGTTGAAAATCTTTATGATCTCTCTTTTTAATGATAATAACTAGTCTAAGCATACTAGAAACTTTGAAGATTCATTGCTTGTCTACGCGTTTTCTTAAAGATCAGAGGAAAACATGCATCTATTGGTTGGTTGATCATGAAGCCAATCAAATCCTTAAAAGATTCATTGGAGGTAGTTCTTTTTATTTTTTATTCAATTTCAAGGTCTTTTCTAATGTTGAATCAATTGATTTTCGAAAAGAATCTTCATGTGCAAATCTCTTATGATCTCTATTTTTTATGGCGATATTACTGTGTTAAGTATAATGTTTACTCCTATCTAATGGAGATGGGAGTTATCTAAAAGCAGAAGATTTGTGTAGGGATTTTTATTTTATTTTATATTATTATCCTTGTTTTCCAAAAAAAGAGAACATTAACAAAAATACCTTTCTCTTGTTAGGACCCTTATTCCTTCTCCAACCATAATTCTTGATTCCATGATCACTTGGAAAGGCATGGCTTTACGTTAAGAAAGTCTAGATTAATTTTGGAAAATGAAAAGCTTTCATTCCATAGAGGTAACTAAGCGATTCAAAGTAATCCTAAACTTTTGTTCCTATTTATTTCCGTAGGAGGATTAAAATAAATAAATAAATATAATGAACTAAAATCTAAAAGGGTGGAATTTTAAGTATTTCAAAATGTAAAACAATTAGGTCGTGATGTCCTTACAAATATATTTTTACATGAACAATTAAAAAAGAAAAAATTAGATTGCATTTGTTGGATGTCTAATTGGTAACAAAAAATTATTGTAACATTTATAACTACCCTAAATTGTATCAGGTCTAAGGTTCGACTCCTATTGAGTGCTTATCAACCCCTTAGGGGCCACGACCGTAGCCACTGCACGAGATTTGCCCTACCCACATGGAGGGAGTGCTTTGCGTGGGTCTTGGGATTAGTCGAGTTTACATGGCCACCTGATTATCCAAAAAATAAAATAAAATGGTACTATTGTGATATATTCAATACTACTCCGATTGTAGTGTAATTTAGAGCATGAGTTATACCAATTTCTATTTCATATTCCTTATGATCCATCCAAAAATTGATTTCCATTATTAGAAGTTTCTCATCTTCATGACTTAAGCATGGCCACCTCAGTCTTTTTGTACCAAAAATTATTGCAGATACAAACATGCACAAACACATTTTTCTTTTAACTTAACAACCCTTGTATAATTTTTATATTTCAAAGCAACATCTTGAATTATTGATATAGAAATTGTTTACAAAATGGGAATTTTATGGACCTAGCAACTTTAAGTGTACTAAACTATGATAAAGCAGTAGTTTTTAAAACCTCTCTCTCTCTCTCTCTCTCTCTAAAACCCTCCCCCCCCGGGCCTCACTTTTGGCTGGCCGGCCGCCGCTTTTGGCTATGGTGGTCGGCTGGTCCAACTCTCTCTTTGGTCTTTCCTTATAATAACTTGATTCCCACATTATTTTCCCACTTAGGTGTGTTGCGGTGCTACTGGTCCAGCTCCCATTGGGGTTGTTTTGTTTTGTTTCACCAGGGGGTGCTTGGTTTAGGGGTCAAAACAGAGTAGATGGTGGTATTGGTTTGGATTAGTGGTTGTTCTAATCTGGCTAGGAGTTTCATTCGGGCGTTCCTGTGCGAGTGGGAGTTTGAGAGATGAATCTTTGGTTCGGATCTTTGGTGATGTTTTGGTCCAGATCTTAGATCTAAGAGTTCAGATCTAGATCCAGATTTTTGATCCAGATCTAAGATTTCATTTGAGCGCTCCTTTTCGAGTGGGTATTTGAGGGGTGAACTTCTTTCAGATGTATGGCGGTGCCTTGGCAGTTTGGTCATTGTTTTGGGTGTTAACTTTGGAGCTTCTACAGCGGGTGTGTTCGGAGTTTGAATCGGAACAGAGGTGTGTAGACACCTTATTTTTGACCGTCCTCAAGACTTGGACGTCACCGCTTGAACACCCGGTGATCATCCTTGTTTGTGTTTGCCTTGAGTTCCCGGAGACCTCGGCTACGCGCCTTGCCTCAGGATCTCTCGACACGACTGTTTTGTGTCTGGTTTTGCACCAAACACTTGTGTTTTGCCTTGGAGGGGCAGGGAATGGCTTGTGAGCCATCCCCACACATCACCGGCCATGGCTTGAGGCCACCGGCTGTGTTCTGTTTCCACCGGCCAAATTTTTGGCCGGCCGGCACTATATATGGTCGATCGGCCATTTATTTTGGCCAAACTGCATTTTTGGCTGGCCGACCACTGTTCATCTGCTTTTGCAGATATTTTATGTTAGCTGGCATACACTTTTCTCCCCTCCATACACGTGTATGGAGGGATCTCCCTCTTGTTAGCTTGCCTTGGAAGCTTTACAAGATTGAATCCCCTATAAGAGGAGGTCTTTTCTCCCTCTTTTAGGTTAGACAACTTTTTTTCAGAGCTTTGAGTTCTAGGGTTAGGGTTTGCATATATCCTATCTCTATATCTCTATCTCTTTGTGTTTTTGTGTGTGTTTTAGTCTTACTATTGCACACAAACACCTAGTCTTACACCTTTTATTGGCTGCTGAGGGGCCAGAGGTCTTTTCTTGAAGTTTTTAGACTGGTTTGGAGCCAAAGAAGCAGTTGGAGTGCTGTTCTTGAAAGAGGTCTTCAAGGGTAAGGGCTTCACCTTTAAATACCCCATTTTTGCATAGCTTTTTTACCTATCTTGCAACTGTTTTTAGGCTTTGCATATAACATATAAAAGTTCTATTTTTGAGTCCTTTAAATAGTTGTTTAAGATTGTTTTGAGCTTTGGGGTTGTTTGACCCCTCTCAAGCCTTGTTAGGCTCCATTTTTGTGCATTTTTTGTGAGCTCCGGGACCATTGTGTTTGGGCCTCCTCACCACTGAAATCTTGAGGGATTTCAGTGGTGAGGATGGTGCCTTGAGGTCCTAAGAAGGAGAGGGCCACCCCCTCTCCTTGTTGTCCCTTAAAAGGGCCATTTTTGCCTCTTGAGGGAGCATCTAGTTTAGGTTCATGTTGATCAAGCCTTAACTGATTTTTGTGCTTATATTGCCATTATATAGCATTGTGTTAAGTTGGTTTAGGTACACAATGCTTGTTTAGCCTACATGCCTTGTAATGCCATGTGTTGGCCTTAACATGTTTTGGGTTTTGATCCTTGTTCTAGCATGATTTTGGCCAAGCTTTGTGAAGCTTTTGTGCTTGTTTTAGCATGCTTAAGTTCTGTTCTTGGGTGTTTTGGTCGACCATAGCATGCTTAGTATAGCCACCTTGCATTTTGGCTTGTTAGCCTTAGGTGTGTGAGTGTGTAGCATGCATTACTTGCACTATTTCGGTGGTTTGGAACCACTTACCATGTTATTTCAATCCTTATAACATGCTAGTATACTTGCATTTGATACTCCTTTGTTGCTTTAAAAGGTTGTTGCCTCATGCTCCATGAATGTGCTCCTTTGTATGCTTGCATATTCAAACCACTTAGATGCAATCTAGGTGTTCCCTTAGCATTGTCTAGGTCTGCCTTGAACCTGTTTTAAGTCCTCTTGGCCTTGAGAGGCTAGGTTGACTTAGCCATGGTTTAAGTCTCCTTAACTTGCCTCAAGTACTTGGACCAATTGCATGCCATGTTTGTCTTGTTTAAATTGGTTTGGCCCCATTATTAACATGATTTCCAGAGTTTACATTGCATGCTAATTGTTCATGTTTAAGCTCTCTTAAGTGTGCTTAAAGATTGCTTGTTTGATGTTTAAGTTTTGGCCCATCAACATGTACATGTGTGTGTGTGTGTAGGCCCTCATTTCCATAGCATTGGCCACTGTTTTAGGCTTGTTTGGGGGCTGCCTAAATTAGTCTAAGTCCACCCCTTTGCATGTTGTTGCATGCTCACCTTATGTGTTATTGCATACTAGTGTGTTGTTGCATGATTGAATGGAGTCACATGCTTGCTTGCATGCTTGAACATCCATATTGTGTCTTGCATACTTGTAGGTTGCATTACTTCATGCCTTACATGCTTCTTTACTTAGGTTGTGTGCCTAACCTACATTACACATTGCATTGCCATGTTGCATACTAGCCTCCATACCTAGGATGCATTGCATTGGCATGCATGCTTCACCTCTTGAGTTGAGTATGATAGAGGTTGAGCCCCCTTTGCTTGATTATGTGCATTGCATTCCGTATCAAAATGCATACTTGGTTCCTTGGGCCATCATGTATGGAAATGCGCGATTGGTGGTCCGAGAATCGAGAATCATATCCCTTTGAGTCACGAATATGATAAGGGGTGTGGTTGGTGCATACATTGCTTGAAATGCATTGCCATGCTATGTTTTGCCCTCTGCTGCTGTCAAAAACAGATTCTGCAGGAAGATTTGGCCGGCTGGCCATCTTCAGTGCCGACCGGCCATCCATAAGTGGCCAATGGATTAATTTGTGGCCGATGACCATTCTCTATGGCCTGTGACCAACTCCCTCAGCCGGTGGTGTTTCACAGCATTCAGGGAAGCAACCCTGCGATTTGTGCAGTCTTCAGAGAAGGATAACAGTCAAAGCAGAGGCAACTTGTGCATGACAGTGGCTTTCCGAGCGGAGCTGAGCGCATATTGCATTGAGCCTTCTTCCCGAGGCTGTTTACTGCTTTCATTAGATTAGTTAATTTGTTAATTAATTAATTGGTCTGTAATATTTAATTAGCTTGTAGGTTAATTAATTTGTAAATTCTTTTGGTCCCTCCGAGCGAGGGCGAATTTGTAATAAGTGTGGGTGCGTGTGTGCATGTCTTCCAACCCCCACTTCTTTCTTCCTTTTACTTATCTGCTTTTGATGGTTAGTATTAGGTCATATTTAATTTAGCATACCTTATGCTATGCATGCGTGCATCTATACATTTGTCTTGCATGCACCGGGCTCGGCGCATCATACTAACTGCATTGTATTTCAATTCCAAGTTGAATACGTGTTAGTTGTAGCATCATCATATGTCATCCATAGATTAGCCGAGCCTATTGTAGCTGCATCTTGCATGTGTTGCATTAGCCATCTTAACATGAACTAGGATCATGCATATGATTACTAACTAGTTTCTGTTTTGGCTTGGAATACTTGGTAAGCATTTATGTTTTAGCATCCTTGCATGCGTGTGAGTGTTGCCATGACAGCATGCTTACCATGAGGCTACTTGCTTATGTGATATAACTGCTTGAATGCCTGTGGGTGGAGGTTGAATTACCTAAATTAGAATAATGCATTAAAAATGTGAGTTTTAAGCCCACTAGATAGTGGCAAAATCATCTTTTCTAAAGTCCACTTGAGGGTGGCAAAACCTGCATTTTAGCCTACTTACGAGTAGCAAACCATTTTCAAAACAAACATGTAATGTTTTGTTCTAATTTAGGCGATTTGGTCTATACTTGTTTGCTGTGCGCATAACATAGTAATTCTAGGCTAATAACCGGAATAAGAACACATAATGCTTTCAAAACAAGATATCATGGTTAGTAGAGGCCGATCTTCGGATCGGGCGAGAGGGGGTGCTCATAGCTGACCTTCCCCAATCGTACCCAAGTTCCCGAGCCGAGGCAACTTTGGTGATGACGGACACGTGGCCTTTGGCACCGAGTCAGGGTTTCCTAAATTTTCCAAAATAAAATATTTAGGTGGCGACTCTGTATCTGGCAAAGCAGTCCATGTTTGGCACTTCTTTTCTAAAAATCTGTTTTTCTCAAAACGATTTGCCGGATTTGGACTCTTTGGTTCAGATTAAGAACCGTGACAATTCGAGAGTCCGAACTGTAGTGAGCCCAATATGAACAGAACGGGACTCATCCTCCTGGGGCGTTCGGGCGCGTCTTCAAGGTGTCTGACCATGGAGCTGGAGTTGGCAGTGGGTTTTGTTCCGCAGTGGTAGCGGGTTTTGTTCGTCATCAGGTGTGTTCGGTTACTGTGAGTGTTCGGAGGTTTGAATCGGAAGTGGAGTGGAGTTGGATGTTCTATAAGGAGGTGTTCCGACCGTGGAAGTGGTGGTGGGTGTCCTATCGGGGGTGTGTGAGTTTATTGTTCAGGGGCTTGCAGAAAAGTTGGCCTTCAAATAGGTTGCTAGCTTGGAGTCAAAAGATGGTTACAAAGGCAAGGAGGATGGTGTACCAGGGTAGGTGAGCCAGCAAGGGGTAATCAGCAGAGTGGAGAAGAGGTTGATGATGGTCTTGGCAGCTTAGGTGGATTGGGAGTGCAGCAGCATTGGGAGATAGTTTGTTAAGCTTGGGTATTTTGGTGTTGGTTTTTGGGTTTGGGTTGTGTGGGTTGATTTTGTGGGGAGTCTTGTATTTTATTTTCTAGTTAAGTTCTTCTTAACTTTTTTGTTTAAAAAAAAAAAAAAAACCGTGAGGCCAAGGGGTTGGTTGTATGGATGCGAGTAGCAGTAGTAGGAGTATTTAATTTCATGCTTTTAATGAAATTTTTCTTTGCTGATAAAAAAAAAAAAAAAAAACTTAACAGCTACATATGTCTTCATATTAATACTTATATAAAGTTCAAGATTTAGTAATTCAATTTTTTATACAAATGATATATAAATATGATTCTTTGGGGGTGTATGTACGCTTTAGGGATTCATATTTGGTACCTATTTGTTTAAAGCCAAAGGTCTGGCTTTTCCTAATTTTTGTGTTTACATCTATAAGCTATCATCTAAGGCCTGCTCTGATACCTTCTAAAAACTTATACTGTTAGAGAGAGAGAGAGGGAGGGAGAGAGAGGGAGAGAGACAACATTACTATTTCTATTATATTTATATCCTCAACAAAGTCGAAAAGGTGGAACAAAACTATACTTCTGCACTTCGTAAATTACTAATTATCTACTAATACTTCAAGTCCCCAAAGTAAATCTTTCTTTTATAATTACTAATTAATTTTCTCATGATTAATTGGCTGCATCAGTCTCCCTAGGTTGTAAAGTACTCTGTTTCTAGTTTGTCTTCAATGCTTTATTTATTTATTTTTCTTTAAAATTCAAAATATGACTAGCCTACTTTTTCTATTTCAGTCTATTCATCCATTGTTCATCCCAAATTGACCACCTATGCAACCTGAAGGTTGAATATTTTTACATATAGTTATATGGATTATTTCAAAGACAGTTTCCTACAAACATATAGTTCAATAAATTGTTATACATGTTTGGGAATTTTCAAGTTCCACTTGACTGAAAACCACTGAAAGTTAGGAGTTCTAGAATACTAGTCTCTGTTTACCAACTGTTGTTTTATATTGTTGTCTTGTTTGAGTGTATTTGGTATTAATAGCTCTAAAAGATTTTAGAGATTTTTTACACAATTTTTCTTACTTTCTTTTTTGACAGAATCTAAATAAAGTTGCAATCTCTTACACAAGAGAATGACAATTTGCTAGTCACAAAAGGTATGACAACATGTTAGAATAGCATCAAAAGATATTTTCTCCCTTTTTTGGTTGGAAACATCTAGAATAAACATTAATAAATTGATTTGGTTTATGAGGAAATCAACTTCTCTAGTGTGAGCACTTGAATGCTACATATGTCACCCAATTTAGAACAACAATAACTAATATGTATCACTTGAATGTTGCATATTAGATATTTTGTACATGTTTCTGAACTCTGAAGGCATACTGCTGTGGTTGTTGAATGGCAGGTCACTAAACAATAAAAATTAAAAGTGGTCAATGAAATTAAGCTGCTAAAACATTGACAGCAGTGATTATTTTATTGTCTAGCTGATAAAAAGTGGGATAAAGAAATATCATTTTAACCCCAATTATAATTTGAGAAAATTTTGAGGTGTGTGAATCTTGATGGAGTTTTTATATTTTGAACGTATATCTAGATGAAGTTAGCATACTAAAGACAATGACAATTTGTCGCTAAACAATGGAAAGGTCAAGCGGTTGACGAGATAAAGTTTCTCAAACAATAATAGTAGTGACTGTTTTATAGTTTAGATGATAAAAAGATGGATAAAAGAATTGTCATTTTAACCCCAATTATTATTTGAGAAAATTTTGAAAGAATTTTTTTTCCTATTTAGTTTTTTGTTTTGCTTTGTGTGGGGATATATTTTTTGGATACCAACACGTGGCATGGCGACGCCGACGTGTCAGCCGAAGTGCCACGTATCGTGGTAGTTACGCCGAGGTGATCTCGGAGTTACCGAGGTTATCTCCGAAGATATCGGAATTCGAGATAAGCAGATAAGGGACAAGAGTCCTAGGACAACGAGGAGACTTAACCAAGATAAGGATAAAGCTCTTAGGGAGTTTATCTTTATCTTTTGAAGAATCCAAAGTCAGTATTGAATTGGAGTCCATAGAAGTCAGGCTTCTAATGGGACTAGGATTGAGTAAACTATAAAAGAGAGGCACCCCCATGGGTCTAAGGTACGCAAATTTATACTCAAGCTTGTGAGTTTAGCATTTGATTATCTTTGGGAGATATACTGACTTGATCGTCGGAGTGCCCCCGGGTGGAAGAGCCACCGCCGGAGCCCTTTTCTTTCGGTTACAGGTTTACTAAAGCCATCTATTCTGCCGGTGCTCTCCAGCTGATTACTAGGCGGACAGTGTGGTAAGAAAATTACCCACACAATTTGGCGCCGTCTGTGGGAATCTTAGAAGAATAGATGGCCAGTGACGGACAAAGGGAAAACATTGGGGGCGAAACTCCTACTGGGAGTGGTAGACCAATCGACCTTGACGTTGAAGGAGACAACCACAGTACAGAAAATCATGACCAAG
>NW_021024804.1:3427694-3466817 GCF_004153795.1 Camellia sinensis
TGAGACTCCTAGTAGGACTCTGCTAAGGAGAGTTAGAGTCCTACTGGGATTGTGTAAACCATCTCACTTGGTTGGTAGTGAGTAGGAGTATGACTCCTAGGAGGACTCTGCTAAGGAGAGTATAGTCCTACTAGGATTGTGCAAAACCATCTCACTTGGTTGGTAGTGAGTAGGAGTATGACTCCTAGGAGGACTCTGCTAAGGAGAGTATAGTCCTAATAGGATTGTGCAAAACCATCTCACTTGGTTGGTAGTGAGTAGGGTGTGTGATTCCTAGGAGGACTCTCATAGGGAGAGTTGGAATCCTACTAGGATTGTGCCAAAGTAAAGTTTATAAAAGTTCATGACCAGACCTTTGTACAGGTATCCCAATTCTTACTCTAGAATACACAGAGCTTATTGTCTATTGTCTAGTTGCTGACTTAGGCATCGTAGGGGTTTCCGGCATACACCCGCCGATTAGCTCACGTTTGTGTTTTTAGGTGGCAAAGCAACATTGTTTGGAGGAGCGCAAACTTGATCAAAAGGATCATACGAGAAGAATTATTTCGTGCTCGTACAATTGTGAATTTTTTGCATAGTTGACAATTTCTTATTTTATGAAAGTATATTCAAGCTATGTGTGATATTTTTAAAGAGGATAAATACTTGAAATATGTTTTAGTTGTGAGATCTACAATTATGAGTTCATGGGTTACGAATATTTTGACAGTTTATCATATCCCATAAGTTATATGATCTAATTTGACTTGTGGATGTGTGTTATAATCTCAATGCTTAATACTTAGTTGTCCTGGAGCATAATTTCTTTGCATTGTAGTCTAATATCATTCTATCCAAAAATATTTGTTGAAACTTCAATATTTCATATTAGCCGTTATAAATCTATTTGACTAGAAATTATAGACCTGCCAAATTGAATGGTTTAATCATGATCATAATGAGAATTAATTTTACCATTTCAATATTTGAATCAAAGTTTCTATTAGAATATTTGCGTCGAATCATTAAAAGTGATGAGCATTGGTTTTTCTTTATTACAAAATAAATTCCTTTAATTTTTGTCCCATTTTGGACGCAGTGGAAATGTCTCATATTATTCTATATATTTGTATTATCCATCCATCTAGTGAGATATAATGAAAAAACCAAGGAAAAGAGATATTTGGTTATATTAACTATTATTAAATTTGGTCTATTTTGTACAGTGTATGATGGTAGTGTTGCGTTTGTTCACTAAAATAAACTTGTTCGATTTATTTTAATAATGTGTTAAATCTATAATCTATTCATGATCTAGTTTTCTTCTAATGAACATATGAATGTAAACTTGATTATATTTTATTTGCTCGCTCTGTCTAAAACCATTATGATGAATTAAATGTATGAGAATTAGTATAGAAATTGTAATATTAAAAAACCATGATAACTGTACTTGTGGTAATCTTAGATGTGTTTTTTTTAGTGATTATCTTTCGTATTTTGGTATAGTTGCTTGTTAGTTTTGATTCTCTAAGTATAGCGATACTTTGAGTTTGATATTGTCAAGCAATGTAAAGTACTATCACATAGCTCACCCTCTATGCTCTTTAATTGGAAAGTAAAAATTTGTGTTATATTGAGTTTGGAAAGAAGAAGAAAAAAAGATTGGAATATGTGGTAAATTGAATTGTTTTGTCAAATATGTGTTCATATCTTTTATCTGGGCAAAGCAAAATCAAGATATTTGTGGATGTGAAAAATGAGTTCTTTTATTTGGGCAAACTCTTATTTTTGAGAAAATTAATTTAGTTGTACAATTAAGTTTAGAGTTATAGATATTTTTGGTCAGGTTAATTTTTAATTATGATGACCTTTATATGACTTTTAGGCTATGTTTGTTTGGGTGGACTGGATTAGATTGGATGCATTGGGAAAAATATTTTTCATAGAAAAGTTCTTTGAATCTGTCCCATGTCACACTTTGATTATCATTTCGTACTAACATCCACTATCTCTTGGCTTCTTCTTTAAGTGTAAATGTTGCTAACAAAACTTTCTGTACCTCAATACACGGAAATACTTCAAATGTTTTCTCAATTTCTAAAACCCAGGCCTCGGCTTTAAGTGGTTCAATACCTCTTAGAAATTCCAGTGGCTTCATTTTACTATATTTCTGTATCAAAGTTATCATATCATTTTTGATTGGTTCAAGTTGTACAGGGGACGGCGGAGGAGGTAGAAGTGGTTGTCTTTGTTGTTGTTGTCTCATAGATTCGATTAAGGCTTCAGCCATTCATTCTAGTCGATTAATTCTAGTATTAGAAGATTTAGATTCATCTACATTTCTTGTTCCTTCCATTCATCTATATGTAATCAGAGACAATAGTAAACATAGGCAAATAGTTCTTACACCTCACATAACTTGCATGTTTATATGTTCATGTTCATATTTCATATGCAATATATGTTTCTCATCCAATATTCTCTGTTCATGTTCATATCAGTTTCATATTCAATATCGAAATCAAATTACTCGTTCTTACACATAATTTCTTTGTTCATGCTCATAGTTTTCATTTTCATTTCAGATATGTTCATAATATTCCACACATACTCACACATGTCAATGCAATGTCCCTATTTCTTTTCTAGGACATCCTATAGCTCATATAGACGCGTGTGTGCGGTATAACTTGTGCTCTGATACCACCCTGCCACGACCCAAACCCACTCCTATAGGTTTACCATCATGACTGGCCAATATTCCTAAGATTACCGAAGGCCTCTTAACAGATTCACAAAATAAGAGGCTAGGGGAAGCAAATAAATAAACATACATCGTCCATTGAGCTATGCAAACTTATATAAGACAAAACTTTAAACATTTACATACATATATCATAATATCATCATTAAATCATCACATTGTATAAATAAGTCAAAAGGGATTATATCCAGTGTCTTAATATTTAACATCTTCAACAAAAGAAAACAAATGCTTAAGCCTTAAACACAGAGCCATGATCACCTGATAGTTTCAGAACCTCCACGTGAGGCACTTAGGTTGGCTGACAAAACAAAAGTCCAGACAGGTGCCATTAGGCTCGATTTCACATTCGCTTTATATATATATATATATATAAACAGTGAGCTAAAACCCAGTGAATAACATTAAGGTAAAGAAGTTAGAGAACTAATTTTGAACATTTCATAATCATAAAATAGATCATAATATAATCATTCACATATCTGAACATAATAATGGTACATCTAACAGAACATAACAAATCGTCTTCAGACTAGAGTAATCGGTCCCGAACACCGATTATCAAACATAACACCACTTTGTCAAGTGGCTAGAGAGATCTTGTAATCATATATATGTCATGGATCCGCATTAACATGTTGTCCCCTATGACTTGAAACTTTCTTTGGATGCCATAGTAGATTCAAAATAGGATATTCGTTCACTTAAACAAAAATAACATTTCAAAAATCATAACTTATTGAATGACATTTCGAACATGATTCATATAAATATATCTTTACAATAACGTTACTCACAGTGAGTTTCTAGAAACGATTGATCGATCTTCGAATCTTGACCTACAATCACAAACCTACATAGCACAAATATGCCTTATCATTACACATTCATATGGTCATCATGGCTTAGCTTTCCTTACATTAGCTTCTTATTCTTTCATATCACATTGCTTGTATACATTGAAACACATTATCGGATTGAATAATTCGTCTTATCTTATGTAATACAATTACTCATGTTGGTTTAGCCTTAATGATTTATAAATCATGCCTAAGAATGCCCGGAAAGAGATGTGAACAAAGATATGAACATAAAACATCTTTTGAAAACAAGCTAAAAATGAGCTAATGGATAGTGCCAACTTTTGGTCGCTAGAGCCATCTGAAGACATAAATTGAGTTCGCTTGAGCCACCATTTGGTCGCTTGAGCTAACTTTTATAAAGTGAAAAGTACTAGGAGCTCGCAATGTTGGCTAGAGCCACCACTTGGTCGCTCGAGCTATCTGTGAATTTTCTGGGTTTTAAAACGCAAAGTTTGAGCTCCAAAAAATGTATTATAACTTGTAGAAGCTTACATGGCCATTCCAAACTCATGAAAACACTTGGATAACTCTTAGAAACTTCTTTAAAATCATGAATTCAAGGTCAATTTACTAAGTCAAAGCTCAAAACTTCCATGCATGTAGGATTTTCAACCTGTTTTATCTCATACTCTTCAAAATATGGATTTGAGCTCCAAAACAATATAATTCATGGATGCATGTGTGCTATGAATCTCAATTCAAACATTGTTAACATGAACCATGCTAAAGATAGCCAAAATTAGGCATGCATCTATGAATCTCATCTCCCTTTTTTCTTGCTTATCAAGTATATACATTTATATTCATATTCTCATGATAATCAACTTTCAAAACCTTAGAAATCCATAATGCATGTATGAGATAGTTTCAAAACTCAACATAGATGATAAATTCATAATCAAAAGTAAAGAATCATAACAAAACCTTGCATGTGTTGATGAATTAACTTCCAATTCCTTAGTCTAAGCTCAAATCGTGCATTTAATCATATACTCATCATGAATCCGTGCAATTACTAACTTAAGTTCATAAATTCAACTTTCAAAACCTTAGAAATCCATAATGCATGTATGAGATAGTTTCAAAACTCAACATAGATGATAAATTCATAATCAAAAGTAAAGAATCATAACAAAACCTTGCATGTGTTGATGAATTAACTTCCAATTCCTTAGTCTAAGCTCAAATCATGCATTTAATCATATACTCATCATGAATCCGCGCAATTACTAACTTAAGTTCATAAATCAAGCTTCAAGAAGTTACCTAGAGCCTTGATTAACACTTGTATCAAACAATTCTTGAATTAATCTACACTATCCTTCAATCTCTTGCTATAATCTTTAAGTTCTTGCTCCTCTCTCTCTAAACTTGTGTTTTTTCTCTCTCTCTAGGCTCAATCACTGAATTTTGCACTAAGAAATGAGAGGGTTTGAGCTCAAAATGAGCTTAAGACTCAAATATATAGCTAGGTTAGCTAAATACGTTAATTAGAACATTAGGTCGATTAAATACAACTTAATTTATCAAACTGAATCAATTTTTAATTAAACTTACCAAAGTGTTCTAAATATTCCAAATAACTTATTCATGTAACCAATTTTGGTTTCGGATGTCAATAAGGCTTTCAATTTTCATATCAAAGCACATTTTACAACAGATATTACTACGAGTAACAGATAGAAGTCAAATAGCATGCAAAATACACAATGAACACATAATTTCATTTTAACCTCTTAATTAACATCTTTAATTATTGATTAAGAGCATATTATGGATTGGGGTCATTACATTAACAAACCAAAATCAAATGGCTGTGACCATCGTCGTATGACACTCGCTTTCATTGATTCCTTGCCGAAACTATCGTCATCGTTGAGAAAGGTGCTCATTGTGCCTTCTCTACTATTGCATTGGTTGAGGGCTTCAATCGACGGTGGTCACTAGTGTTGAGAGGAAGGGAGGGCGAGAAGGGAAGAGAGAAAAAATGAGGGAAGTGGTAAAGGATCGTTGGTAGTGGGGCTGGAAAGGAGGGGCGGTGGTCAGTGGATGCGTCAGTGGTGGTTTCGGCGGGTGTATGGTCACAATCTATAGGGATAGGAGGAAGAGGATGCGTAGATTTGAGGGAGAACAGGAATGCGCAAGAGTAATCAGGTGTGGGTACAACGATTGTAGTAAATCTTACAAATTTTCTGAGGTGGCCTTGTTTAATTGGTCAACCGTATAAAGATAATTTATGGCTTAATAACAACGACAACGCCCAATTAGTACACATTAATGTGTGATCCGTAAAAAACTTAATCTCTAATAATAATAATAATAAACATAGTTAAAATGTGATAATATTTATAATATAAACTATAATATAATGTGGTGGTATTAGGTTAGAGATATAGGAAAAAAATTGTATTTATTTGCTTACTATATAGTGATATTACTTGGTTGGGATTAAATCTACGAAATTACGTATAAGCACTCATTGGCAGTGTTTGGGAAGTGAGGTATGAGGCTATTTTAGCCTCATTAAAAAAAAAAAAAAAGCTGAAAAGCCTTTACTGTAGCTGAGGGTTGGCAAGTGGTTCGCTGCTATGCAAGACATAGGATAAAATGACGATTTTTCCCTTTGAATTTTTGACTAACACACCAACTCAGCATTCTAATATACATGGGCAATTTGGTCATTTCTTATCCCAACACATTACATTAGCGGGAGCTTCTATTTACACACACAAAATACACTTTCTACACATCCCCCCTCACTACACTTTTTACACTCTCCCTTCATTAAGTGAGTGTCTAAAGGGGGTTTAGTGTGTGTAAATAGAAGCTCCCCACATTAGCATGTCAACAACAACTTTTTAGGAGCAATTTGGTGATTTCTTATCCCAACATCATTTCAAACACATTTTCCAATACAATAATCAAACAAAAAATTCAACCTATCTTCCCAAACACAAAAACTAAAATAACCTACTAAAATAGCTAAATAGCCAAAAAGCCTAAAAAGCCTAAAAAGTAGCCACTTCCCCAACGAGACCATTATATAGAAGATGACTTTGTTGTTTTTGTGAAATAAGAGGCACAATAGTTTTTTTTATGTCCAGTCCCATGGGATTAGATTTCAGTACCACCTCTCCATGGGATTGCTAATCCCCTCCATCGAGGAATTTCATAGTCTCATAGGACTTTTTAATCCAACAGCAATTTTGCAAAACAAACATGATTTTTGTAAACCCACCTTACTACTAATCCAATCCCTCAATCTCACAAAACAAACATGGCCTAATAATTTTGTAATTGAGTTAGTACTAAAAACGTAATATCTTTAGCCATTACATCCTAATTATAACTTAGGCCGACATAATATACTAGAAGTATTGGCACACGCTATGTCTGTGAAACAATTAGATCAACAATTACTAATTGAAACGGTTAAATAAGTCAAGAAACTATTATAATGAGTGGGAGAAGTAATCAATGTGATCTGATTTTATATCTATATCAAGTGTGTTGTGTTAGGAATTTTTAATAAAAATAAAATTATTATTACTATTTAATTTGTTTAACCATTACAATATTAATTCTGATTTTAATCATTTTGGTTAAATGAGTTTATTTTTTATTTTTTTTGATCGGCAAAAAGAGAAACTTTATTGATGAAATAAACAAATACAAGGTACAAGACAAATTACATCAATAAAGGAAAGGGAAGTGCAGAAGTATCACAGTGATCTAAATGATCCCAACTAGGTTGGCACCACCGAGCTCACCCTATTAGATATTATTGTTAAATGAGTTTATTAGATATTATTGTTGTAATTATGTCACATTTAACACACCGCCGGGTAGCTCACCGCTATTGTGCTCGCAGGTGATCGGACAGAAACGGAGCTTGGAAGAAAGGAGTACGGGCTTGCCGGAATATTTGCTCCCCGTACATATATTTATATGAGTTGTGTAGAAAGAGATAGATGTGGGGATATTTTGTAGAGAAAAGAAAAGAAGAAAAGATGATTTGAAATATAGAATTGTTAAGGGAGTTTTTCATATTATAAATATATATATATTGTTTATGTTTTGGGCAATTTTGGTTCATAACTTGGTTTAAGCTTTTAGGTGGTCGTGAACACTAAACAAGGGACGCTATGAGTAACTTGGGTTTATCTTGGAATTACTTTGCTCTGATTGTACCTTCACGAGAGGAGGAAAAATAATTTTAGGACAGTGACAACGCGACCCTAAAAATCTCATATAGTTATGTTTCTCTAATCTTGTTTTTTGTCTATACATATTATTGTTTGTCATCATTGTTATTATAATAGTTGTGTTACATATATTGTTATTTTTATTGCTAAACTAACAATCTAAAACTGCTTTTTTTTTTTTTTCTAAATTATTGCTAGATCTAGCAAATTATTTACATGTCTCTCAATCGATCACAAATCATATTTCAAGTTTCATGTTATTGTGCTATTTTATATTCTTTAGACTCACATGCTTATTATTATATTAAATTAATCTGCAAATGTAATTTCTTAGTCACTAGTGCAACTTTGTTGTAAAGTTACAATGCTTTAAATTTGTGTTCGGAAGATAGATTTCTATGTATTTTTGGTTATAAATAAAATAAAAATAAAACCTAGAAACTTGTTCCTATGATAACCAGTTTCAGCTTTACAAAAATAAGTTTGAAAAGGAGTTGTTTTAATTTTAACAACAAAATCAGTTTATGTTTTGTTACAAATCTAATTTATGTAGCTAGCTTTTTGGAACCTCTAAAGGTTGCGGCTTGGGATCTCCTGTTCCAAAAACCTGTCCCAATTCCCTGCCCCCTTCCACTTATGCTGACACGTGTTTACTCTTTGCTATCAATTATAACAACTCTATTAACCTACCTTTTTGCACTTAACAATTCACAAATCATCTGGCATATCCCATATCTTCCGATGTTGTGGTTGTCTATGAAGCACGGATACTTCAAAAAGAGAGACGTATCCGTATCGGATACTTATCGGATACTGATACTCTTTGGATACTTGCGGATACGTATCAGATACTTCTTAAAAGTATCGGATACTTCTTAATTAATTTTTTATTAATTTTAAAGTATCGGATACTTAATTTTGAAATATCGGATACTCGAAATTACATATTACTTATAATATTTTGTTTAGTTCTTCGATAAGAGGAATATAGTAAGAGTTAAAGTAATAGAATTTGTCAAATTGATGTATCCTTATTGTCTCTCTCGCTTTCTCACTCTCTCACGTTTCTTGTCTTTGCTCTCATTCTTTTTTTGGTGTTGGCATGTAAGGATGATGCTTAATTTGCATTTGTTTTTGTTTTTAGTTTTGGATGTTTTATGAATGCTTGAAGACTTTTAGGTTAATAGGAATCTCTCTCTTTATTTATTAATTTACTTTAAGTTTTATTTTCATACATATTACATTATTAAAATTATAAAAATATATTTTTTTTACAAACGTATTCCTGTCGTACCTGTATCATACTTTTTCAAATTTTGATGCATCCCATATCCATATCGCCATATCCGTATCTGTATCCGTGCTTCCTAGGTTATCATTGATGACTTAAAAAAGTATATTTGTTGAAATTTTTATTTAATAATGGTTTTTTAGCTTTAACTAAGGTCCTGTGATATTCACTGATGAAGGGGAACAAGTTGAAGCTATTGACCATGAAGACTCTTAGTTTTATAGGAATCTTTCTTTTTTATCAAGTTGTCTTTTGTTATAGGTTTTATTTTTATGCATACTGCATTATTAAAAATTGTAAAAATAATATTTTTACGAACGTATCCCTGCCGTACCCGTATCCTAGTTTTTCAAATTTTTCCGTATCGCCGTATCCATATCGTATCGTATCGTATCTGTATCCCGTATATGTATCCGTGCTTCCTAGGTGGTTGTCCTCGTTGCCTTGCTAATCTGTGTTTCGGCTTCATCACCATGGTCAGACTGAATCACCGCTACAAGGTTGTTGTTCTGCAGCCCTGAAAAGGGGCCAGAATAAGATCCAATCACTGCAAATGTTCAACACATCTAGTTTGCAAGTATGAATGATATTAATGGGTACTTGCTAATATTTTTGATTGCTGGTATTTGTAAACAGTATGTGTCAATTGCCAAGAACATGAAATCTTCGATGATGATAGGCAACGATGTGTAATTTTGTTTCTATTTTCAAGTTGGAAGGAGAGAGAAGCCATACAAAACAAAGCGTTAACGGAGTTATATAATTGATCTTTAAGACTAGACACGTGTTAGCACGAGAAGAAAGGGATAGAGAGTTGGGACATGCTTTTGGGGCAGGAGATCCGAAGCCAAGAGTTGCATAATATTTTGTCTAATGAAAAGTGATTAGAGTCAAAATATTTTTGAAGGCTTTTGTTAAATTGTATTAATGCAGTTTGTAATTAATTATTTCAGAATTATTCATACCAGCTAATGTTTTAGCCTCATCACTAATTATCCTGCATAAGTCAGGTGGCACCTCATTCTGCCAAATTCGTTTGCCGAGCACATGTCCCGCCAGACGAGCCAGCCCATGGGTAACTTTGTTCCCACCACGCAACACATGCGAACAATAAAAACTGGTGAAGCAGCGGCTTGTACACACAGCACCTTGGATAATATGGCCAAAACAGGACAACACTTGATCCTCACAGCGGAAGGCTTTAATAACAGATAACGAGTCCCCTTCTAAATGAATATGGCTCAGGCCCAATTCTACCCCAAATGCAAGTGCACTTGCTGCGGCTAGAGCTTCAGCACAATCCGCATTAACCCAATGTGGAAGTCTCTCCGACATGGCTGCAATAACTTTTCCATGAGCCTCCTTGTAGACACCCCATTTTTGACCGTCCTCAAGACTTGGACGTCACTGTTTGAACACACGGTGATCTTCCATGTTTGTGTTGTGCACTTGCTGCGGCTAGAGCTTCAGCACAATCCGCATCAACCCAATGTGGAAGTCTCTCCGACATGGCTGCAATAACTTTTCCATGAGCCTCCTGAACAATCACACCTACCCCAATGGCCTCCAGATCAGCAAAGGTTGCCGCATCGAAATTAATCTTGACTACACCCATTGACGGTGGCCTCCATCGTGATGGATTAGAACAGACCCGAAGACCTTGAACGAGGGCTCTGACTTGACAAAATTTTTGTAGATAGGCACACACTCGCTGGACAATCACCGGCGCAACCTGCTTAATATTATTAAATATAGCTTGGTTACGAGCAATCCATAACCCCCAACACAGCGCAAAGAACAACCCCAATCCTGCTGCATCAACTTGTTTCTCAATCTCAAGCACCCACTGATAAAAATCATAGCCCACCTCAACATCGATAACGAAAGCCAAAGGACTAGCAGCCCAAACTTGTTACGCCACTTCACATTCCTTAACACAGTGCACTAAAGTCTCCACAGCTGCATCGCAGCAGCTGCATCCAAGTTCAACAGGCATGCGACGTTGCCATAACCGGTCCCAGGTTGGGATAATATTCAAACATGCCTTCCATGCAAAGGCCTTGATCTTATTCGGAATTTTTAAATGCCAAACCCCTTTCCAAAAACGCCGTTTGGCTTCTCCTATATTGGACGATTCCGGATATGTCCCAATCCTAGACCGAGTCATTTGTAAATGATAAGCCGACCGAATCGACAATCTCCCATCTCGAGTATAATGCCAAATCAATATGTCAGAAGGCAGGTAAGGGCTAATAGGAATTTTCCGAATCACTTCCACATCAGCAGCGAGGAAATAGGTCTGTAGCTTTCCCAAGTCCCAACACTTTCGATCTGAATCTATCAAAAAGCTCACCCTGGTAACATTAGGAAGAGAATGAGGAGAAATAGGAAGAAAAGAAAAACCCCTAGGCAACCACCTATCACCCCAAATTTTAACAGTGTGCCCATCGCCAATTCGCCACCGTAACCCAGCCATCAAAAGAGGACGAGAGTTAAAAATACTCCGCCATGTGAAAGAGGGATTGCACCCCAACTCAGCCTCCAAAAATGTCGAGTTCGGATAATACTTGGCCTGCATTAACCGAGCAAATAAAGAGTCATGGGACTTGAGAAGGCGCCATCCCTGTTTGGCCAACATAGCACTGTTAAAATCCGCCAACCGGCGGAAGCCCATTCCTCCCTCCCATTTCGGGTGACACAAAGCTTCCCATGAGGTCCAATGAATTTTCCTCTTATTTCCACTTTGTCCCCACCAATAACGACACACCATGGAATCAATCTCAGCACAAAAAGTTGTTGGAAGCTGGAAACAAGACATAACATAAGTAGGGATGGATTGAATGACAGCTTTTATCATAACCTCTCTTCCTGCCACCGAAAGAAATTTTTGTATGTTCACTTGATTCATGAAGTTAATAGAAAAGGGGAAAGAAAAAAGAGAGTGCATTATTGATAGACCATACAATTTTATGTGTTTCAGTACATGATTATATTTTTATGTGTTTCAGTATATGATTATATTTGTTAATAGTATCATGATATGCCTTGTAGTCCATACTTTTCTAATTATATTCATTGGTGTTGTTGTTGCACATGCAATTTATGAAATAGTAAATGTAAGATTTAATAATACATGTAATCATAATAATAATGCAGAATTAAACTTTACAAGATCTTGAATTCAATACAACTCAAGAATAAAACGAATATACCTTTGTCAGCCATTGAATTAGAGAAGTTGAGAAAATACCCCTTAGAGTTGAACCTTTAATTTTGGCTCACCTTCTTCTCTCTGTCTCTCTTAATTAGGATGACTATAAAACTTAAAGTGATGGAAAAATACTCATGATATGAAAGGGGAGTCACCCATCCTTATATAGAGGAGAGAAGAGGGCCAGATAAACTCTATCAGAAGAATTCCTAATCCATCAAGGTTTCCTTCTTATCTTAGAAGAGTGATTATATTAGATAAACTCTATCAGAAGAATTCCTAATCCATCAAGGTTTCCTTCTTATCTTAGAAGAGTGATTATATTAAAATTCTATTTACTGAACTTGATCTCAAATATTGGCTTTATCTATTTGTGGAGTCCAAATAAATTAAAACATGTAGAAAATATGTAGGCTATTGGGCCACACTAGAAAAATAAATCCAACATTCTCCCACTTGGCCCATTAAGCCGATTATGATGCAATTATGAGTTTTTTTTTTTTTAAAAAAATATGCAACTTAAAAAATTTTGACTCATTGGATTCCACACTAAAAACTTTGACATGTGATCACGAATTTTAAAAAAAAAAATAGCCAATAAGTTCAGATATATTAGAAACTATAATACTGTGATTACTTCAGATCACCAATGTGAGTCATAGTGGTTATATAACATTTATGTCATATTTCCTTCTATGCACCACACTATTGATAACCTTTACCAACCCAGTCCTTTATTGGGATATATAATTATTTGCTTGAAAGGCCCCTGTAATTTGTCTTGTTAAGACATTTCCTGTTTATCAATATTCAAAATAATGTGTACACACACTTTTAGAAACAGGAAAAACAGAAACAAAATTATTATTGCGCAAATAGTGTCAAAAAATAAGCACTCATGACCATCCTGATAACATGCTCTTTGTATGTCTTTGGTGGCAATCCCTTTGTGAATGGATCAGCAATCATAAGAGAGGTGCTTAAGTTTTCAATTAACACTTGTTGTTTCTGGACTCTCTCTCTAACAACCAAGTGCTTTACTTCCATGTGTTTGGAACCACTGGAGTACTTTCCATTCTTAGAGAAGAAAACTGTTGCGGTATTGTCACAATATATCTTCAGCGGCCTGGCAATTGAGTCAACAACACCAAGTCCTGAGATGAAATTTCGCAACCATAAAGCATGATTTGTGGCCTCAAAGCATGCCACAAACTCAGCCTCCATAGTAAATGAAGCAATAGTGGACTGCTTCACACTCTTCCATGAAATTGCTCCACTAGCTAGTAGAAAAACA
The DNA here is from genome assembly GCF_004153795.1 of Camellia sinensis. Classification (NCBI taxonomy): domain Eukaryota; kingdom Viridiplantae; phylum Streptophyta; class Magnoliopsida; order Ericales; family Theaceae; genus Camellia; species Camellia sinensis. The sequence goes on from NW_021024804.1 coordinate 3,441,308, forward strand.
AAACCCGATGTAGATTTTCTACTATCAAGGCAACCAGCAAAATCTGAGTCTGAGTATCCGATAACTTCCAACTGTTCTGATCTCCTATAGGTGAGCATATAATCCTTTGTTCCCTGAAGATATCTCATAACTTTCTTTACTGCTTTCCAATGTTCCATTCCAGGATTACTTTGGAATCTTCCCAACATTCCAACTGCAAAACTAATATCTGGCCTGGTACATGTATGGGCATACATCAAGCTCCCTACAGCTGATGCATATGGAATGTCCTTCATTTGTTTTCTTTCCAAGTCATTCCTTGGACATTGTTTTTTCACTTAATTTATCACCCTTCATGATGGGTGCATCACCGGCTGAACAAAACTGCATATTGAATCTCTCCAAAACACGATCAATATATCCTTTTTGAGATAGTCCTAGCAATCCTCAAGATCGATCCCTAAAGATCTCTATGCCAATAACATAGTTTGCCTCACCCATATCGACCATTTTAAAGTTCTTGGAGAGATATTCCTTGGTTTCATGCAATAAGCCAAGGTCATTACTAGCTAACAAAATGTCATCCACATTAGCACCAACATAATGAACTTGCTCCCACTAACCTTCAAATATATGCATTGATCAACTGCATTTTCCTTAAATCCGAAAGAGGTAATGGTATCATTAAACCTTAAATACCATTGCCTAGAAGCTTGTTTAAGGCCATATATGGATTTTTTTAATTTGCAAGCTAAATGTTCTTTTGACATAACCTCTGTCAGTGTCTTTGACATAAACACACTTGTAACATTCGTTGATTCTAAACCCACTTGACAACATTACGTTGTCAAACTTCTCATGCCATTGTTTAAGCGCTTGCTTCAAATCATATATTGATTTGACAAGTTTATAGACTTTCTTGCTTCCCTGGAGCTGAAAACCCTTCAGATTGCTCCATGTAGATTTCTTTATTCAAATTCCCATTTAAAAACTCTAAGTCATAATGAGCTACCAATGCTAGGATGATTCTAAGCGAGTCATTCTTAGATACTGGAGAGAAGGTCTCTGTATAGTCTATGCCTTCTTTTTTGAGTAAAACCTTTGGCAACAAGTCTGGCTTTAAATCGTTCGATATTGCCTTTTGCGTCACACTTGGTCTTGAAGACTCATTTACACCCGACCTTTTTGCAGTTATTTGGCAATTCGACGAGACCCCAAACACTATTCTGTTCCATGGATTTTAACTCTTCATTTATAGCATTGACCCATTTAGAAGAATCATCACTATTCATGGCTTGTGAAAATGAGACTGGATCTTTGTTAATCCCAATATCAAAATCAGATTCCTGTAGATACACCATGTAATCATCTGGAATGACAGGCTTTCTTTCCCTCTGAGATCTTCTCAGAACTGCCGGTTGTGGTGGTTCTACAATATTTTCAATGGTGGTATCTTCATGAAGTGGTGAAACATGAGGTGGAGAAAGATTTTCATCATGTTGTTCGTTTTCCTCAGCCTGTGGAATAGTCTGAGGAACAACAACTTTTCGATAAGGGTCAAATGTTGGCACATCTACCCTAATTTCCTCGAAATTCACCACTCGTGTTCTCTCACTCCCACTGATTTCACCATTTTCTAGGAATCTAGCATTACCAGTCTCCACTATCCTCGTACTGTGATTAGGACAATAAAATTTGTACCCTTTAGACTTGTCTGGATAACCAATGAAATATCCAGATATTGTTCTTGAGTCCCAACTTTTTCTCTTGTGGGTTGAAGATTCTTGCCTCTGCTGGACAACCCCAAATATGTAAGTGTCTCAAACTAGGTTTCCTACCACTCCACAGCTCAAAAGGAGTTGTTGGGACCGCCTTACTAGGAACCCTATTTAAGATATACATTGCAGTTTTTAAAGCTTCACCCCACATTGAAATAGGTACAATTGAGTAACTTAACATACTCCTAACCATATCTTTAAGTGTTCGATTACGCCTTTCAGTAACTCCATTCTGCTGTGGCGTACCAGACATTGTATATTGAGCACAAATGCCTTTCTTTTCTAAGAATTTAGCAAATGGGCCAGGATTTTGGCCTGACTCATCATATTTACCATAATATTCACCACCCCTGTCTGATCTCACTATTTTAACATTTCTATCTAATTGTCTCTCGACTTCAGTTATGTACACCTCAAGGATGTCAACAGCCTGAGACTTTTCATGAATTAGATACACATATCCATAACGTGAGAAGTCATCTATAAATGTGATAAAATATTTTTCACCACTAAGACATGGGATGTTGAGTGGCCCGCAAATATCTGTATGAATTATCTCAAGAAGCTCATTACTTCTTGTGGCACCTTTCTTGGTGTGTTTGGTTTGCTTTCCCTTAATGCAATCCACACATATCTAAACTTTATCATAACGGCAAGCAATACACTCAATTCAATAACATATTATGATGATTATAAAAATTATTATCACTAAAATTGATAATAAATCAAAACATGCATATGAACAGCATATAGAATTACATAAAAGTTTGCACCTAACATATCACAAAACAAAGTGAGTGAGGGAGTCCATGATGTGCATACTTAGTTACGATTTAGAAATCAGGAATGAAATCTTCTTTCACACAACCTTTGACTTTTAACAACACAAAAAGAGTTTCTTTGATGCATGATGAATATAATCACTTTTGAATTAAACATTAAATTGAGTTTTCTACAATTAAATAAAACTGAATATCCAACACGATCTAATTTGGATAATGAAACTAAATTCCTAGAAATTGAAGGAACATAAAAAGTGTCTTCTAGATCCATCTGATGACCCGTCTCTAAGATCAGTCGATAGGTTCCTACAGCTACGACTTCAGCCTTGAGACGGTTCCCCATATAGACAAATCTTTCACTTTCCTTCGGTTTCCTAGTTGAGAGGTATCCCCGCATGTCATTTGTAATGTGGGTCGTGGCCCCAGAGTCAATCCACCACGTATTAGAAGGTACTTCAGCTAGATTTGATTCATAACAAACAAAAGAAAATTTCTTACCTTTCTTTTCGAACCAAGCCTTTCGCTTGCTGCAGTCTTTCTTCACATGTCCCTTCTTGCCACAAAAGTAGCACTTGACAGTGAAACCATTCTTAGCCTGATTTTCTTCCCCAGGTTCATTCTTTTTCTTTGGTGGATTTTTCTTTGATTTTACAAACTTACCCTTCTTTTTCTTTATAGCTCCATGAGTTACAGCCAATGCAGTTTGACGTCCTTCCTTCCTCAACCTCACTTCCTCCTGAACACACATATTAGTCAGCTCATTCAAATTCCACTTATCTTTATTGGTGTTATAGTGAATTTTGAATGCGCTGTATTGTGATGAAAGTGAGTTGAGAATAAACTGCACGAGGAAAGTTTCATCAACTTGCATACCTAAAGTTTTAAGCTTTGCAGCTTTGTCAGCCATATTGAGGATGTGATCCTGAACTCCTCGGTTGCCATCATATTTCATTGTTGTCAATTCAGCCATAATAGTGCCAGCAAGTGACTTGTCAGCAGATCTAAATCGATCTTCAACAGCCTGTAAGTATTCCAATGCATTAACAGTTTGAGTTAAGGAGGTCTTGATGTTATTTGCAATGGTCATCTTCATGAACATCAAACTGAGTCTATTGGACTTTTTCCAGGATTCAGAAAGGGCAACTTGTTCTGCAGTACTATATTCATTAATGTCTGCAGGTTTATCTTCAAGCAATGCCATATCGAGGTCCAACACACCCAGTGTAAACTGAACATGTTCATACCATTCCAAAAAATTCGAGCCAGTAAGTAGAGGGACGCCCGATGCAAGAGAGTGCAATGAGGTGGGAACTTTTACTGAAATAAGATAGAACAATATACATATTAAAGCTTTGAGAATTACGATGAACTATTGATATCACATAAGTTTTTCCTTTGGGCAAAACTTAGGTATATATATTATCCACTCGTCAAGAATCACTTATGTAGGTCAAAAGTAATTTATGCAATTTTCCAGCTAGTTATGCTACCTTTGGGTATTCAATTCTAATATTTCAAATTACATAAGTTACATTCTTCTCCCACTTGGCCCATTTAAGCCGATTATTGATGCAATTATGAGTTTTTTTTTTAAAAATATGCAACTTAAAAATTTTGACTCAATGGATTCCACACTAAAAACTTTGACATGTGATCACGAAATTTTAAAAAAAATAGCCAATAAGTTCAGATATATTAGAAACTATAATACTGTGATTCATTCAGATCACCAATGTGAGTCATAGTGGTTATATAACATTTATGTCATATTTCCTTCTATGCACCACATATTGATAACCTTTACCAACCCAGTCCTTTATTGGGATATATAATTATTTGCTTGAAAGGCCCTGTAATTTGTCTTGTTAAGACTTTCCTGTTTATCAAATTCAAAATAATGTGTAACACACTTTTAGAAACAGGAAAAACAGAAAAAAAATTATTATTGCGAAATAGTTCAAAAATAAGCACTCAATGACCATCCTGATAACATGCTCTTTGTATGTCTTGGTGGCAATCCCTTTGTGAATGGATCAGCAATCATAAGAGAGTGCTTAAGTTTTCAATTAACACTTGTTGTTTCTGGACTCTCTTCTAACAACCAAGTCTTTACTTCCATGTGTTGGAACCACTGGAGTACTACTTCCATCCATCTTTAGAGAAGAAAACTGTTGCGGTATTGTCACAAAATATACTTCCAGCGGCCTGGCAATTGAGTCAACAAACACAAGTCCTGAGATTGAAATTTCGCAACCATAAAGCATGATTGTGGCCTCAAAGCATGCCACAAACTCAGGCCTCCATAGTAAAATGAAGCAATAGTGGACTGCTTCACACTCTTCCATGAAATTGCTCACTACTAGTAGAAAAACAAAAACCCGATGTAGATTTTCTACTATCAAGGCAACAGCAAAATCTGAGTCTGAGTATCCGATAACTTCCAACTGTTCTGATCTCCTATAGGTGAGCATATAATCCTTTGTTCCCTGAAGATATCTCATAACTTTCTTTACTGCTTTCCAATGTTCCATTCCAGGATTACTTTGGAATCTTCCCAACATTCCAACTGCAAAACTAATATCTGGCCTAGTACATGTATGGGCATACATCAAGCTCCCTACAGCTGATGCATATGGAATGTCCTTCATTTGTTTCTTTCCAAGTCATTCCTTGGACACTGTTTTTCACTTAATTTATCACCCTTCATGATGGGTGCATCATCGGCTGAACAAAACTGCATATTGAATCTCTTCAAAATACAATCAATATATCCTTTTTGAGATAGTCCTAGCAATCCTCGAGATCGATCCCTAAAGATCTCTATGCCAATACATAGTTTGCCTCACCCATATCGACCATTTTAAAGTTCTTGGAGAGATATTCCTTGGTTTCATGCAATAACGCCAAGGTTCATTACTAGCTAACAAAATGTCATCCACATATAGCACCCAACTAATGAACTTGCTCCCACTAACCTTCAGATATATGCACTGATCAACTGCATTTTCCTTAAATCCGAAAGGGTAATGGTATCATTAAACCTTAAATACCATTGCCTAGAAGCTGTTTAAGGCCATATATGGATTTTTTTTTTAATTTGCAAGCTAAATGTTCTTTACCTTCTTTGCAAATCCTTCGGGCTGCTCATATAAATTTCTTCATCCAAATTCCCATTTAAAAAAGCAGTTTCACATCCATTGATGCAACTCTAAGTCATAATGAGCTACCAATGCTAGGATGATTCTAAGGAGTTCTTCTTAAGTACTGGAGAGAAGGTCTCTGTATAGTCTATGCCTTCTTTTTGAGTAAAACCTTTGGCAACAAGTCTGGCTTTAATCGTTCGATATTGCCTTTTGCGTCACCCTTGGTCTCTGAAGACTCATTTTACACCCGACCTTTTTGCAGTTATTTGCAATTCGACGAGATCCCAAACACTATTTGTTCCATGGATTAACTCTTCATTTATAGCATTGACCCATTTAGAAGAATCATCACTATCATGGCTTGTGAAAATGAGACTGGATCTTTGTATTCCCAATATCAAAATCAGATTCCTGTAGATACACCATGTAATCATCTGGAATGCAGGCTTTCTTTCCCTCTGAGATCTTCTCAGAACTGCCAGGTTGTGGTGGGTTCTACAATTATTTTCAATGGTGGTATCTTCATGAAGTGGTGAAACATGAGTGGGAAAGATTTTCATCATGTTGTTCGTTTTCCTCAGCCTGTGGAATAGTCTGAGGAACAACAACTTTTCGATAAGGGGTCAAATGTTGGCACATCTACCCTATTTCCTCGAATTCACCACTCTGTTCCTTCTTATCTTAGAAGAGTGATTATATTAAAATTCTATTTACTGAACTTGATCTCAAATATTGGCTTTATCTATTTGTGGAGTCCAAATAAATTAAAACATGTAAAAAATATGTAGGCTATTAGGCCACACTAGAAAAATAAATCCAACAGTAAATGCACGTGGCATTACACTTTTATGACACTTATTACCAGCTTATTCTTGCATTAGAGTGAAGATCAAAATTGTTGGTCATGATTTATGAGTAGACACGTAATATATATTATTTGTATTCAATGGGTTAAATAATTGCTTGAGATATTTTTGTAACTTGTAACAGCTATATAATTACAAATTAGAAACACTTTATGTTATTTTTAAAACAAATCTTGTAATTTAGGTTTTGAAATGTGAATTAGTTTACTGAAATATACTTTAATGTGGTTTTAAAATATGAAAGTATATATGTGTTATGATGTATTCATGTTCTTTAAATTTATTCACTATTGATAACTTGACACTGTTTCATAGAGGGAAATATTAGTGTGTTATCTTTGGGATTGTCATTTATACTGTATGCATAAAACAAAACTGTAGTTAAATGTTTTAGACATTTTTATTTGGAAAAAAAAAAGCTTATAGAATGTGAGGGTGAGGGTGAATTCAATTATTTTAACAAGTAATATATATTTATTTCAGTAGGCAATATTCATGCAATGCTCTTTGATTTGATTGAGTGAATGTTGTAGAATTTGTGTGCCTTATACATTCTATTATGCTTATACAAAGCTTTATTATTGTGTCATAATAATGATTTCTTATGGTACCGGTCTATTTTGAATTTTCAAATTTACATCAGTTTTGTATATTAAATTTGTTGTTATATCAAATCAATTGAAGCTTTAAGAACTTCAGTTTTGAAATAGAAAATATTTGTTCAAGTATGTAGAACTTCTCATTGAAAGAATGATTATCTGTGTATTCCCTATCTAAAGATTTATCTTTCTAGAGATTTATAATGTCGTTGTGAATTTTTTGTATAGTTGACAAATTTTTATTTTATGAAAGTATATTCTGAAGAAACTAAGAACTTCTTTTATTATTTAATTTTCAGAATACTTTTGAGAATGAATTACAATGCTGTATTTATAAACTTGTAAGTAGTTACTAGTTTGTTACAATGGAGTGATAGTTATAACTAAATGGATGAGGTGGAATTAACTTCGAGAAGCTTCTTTCCACAGCTGGAATAACAGAATTAGTTAGAGCAGTGTTTTCTTGCAGCAGCAGTTGTACCAGAATCTGTTGAAGCAACAGTGGTACTTCTAGCAGTTGAAGCATCAGTGGTATTGCTCACTTCAATATATTCAAGCTATGTGTGATATTTTTAAAGAGGATAAATATTTGAAATATGTTTTAGTTGTGAGATCTATAATTATGAGTTCATGGTTACGAATATTTTAACAGTTTATTATATCCCATAAGTTATATGATCTAATTTGACTTGTGGATGTGTGTTATAATCTCAATGCTTAATGTCGTTGTGAAAAACTTACAATGATTCAAACTCAGCCTTGTAGAGGTTTACAGTAACAATTTACTACTTGAAACTACTCCTATGAATGAAATGCAGTACAAGAATTTAAAGTACAGGAATGTAAAGAACAGGAAATGTAAGACTGGAAATGTAAAATTGAAAAGGAAAATAAGTAGAATAAGACTGGTTTTTTTGGATCTGAGTCTGGGGGTCTTTTTGTGGGCCTTCTCTGCTATTTATACTTCTCGAGGATGACCATCGAACTGCATTTCTAACCGTCGAACTGCTCCTCCATGATCACTGATCATGTTGCCTTATAATTAGCTCCACTATGCTATCACTTGCAGTTAGGCCTCCCTCTTAAATTTGAATTTAAATGTGAGTAACCGTTGAAGCCACATCACCTTACATCTCTTTGTTGATCCACTACTACTTAGATCTCGTAATAACCAATACTAACTGTCACGTGTACGATCAGGATCGAAGACTTGAATAGTCTTCCTGTATTACCCTTATTCTGCCACACGTCGAATTGTAATTAGTTTGTACAAAATATGTAGCCAACAATAATAGAAGTATAAAAGCAACCACAAACAAGGATTTTTTTTTTCTTGTATTAACATTAATTTAAAAATGAATAGCCTTGATGTTTATAACTTACTGTATGAGAGTGAAAAGCCTCTTCGACGATCTCTCTAGTTCGCAGGTTAGAGCTCCGCTCTATTTTCTTCGTTCTCGTATTCGTATAGATGTTATTTTTATGTAAATGTATATTTGCTTGTTGATGGATTTGGAGTGCATTCTTGTTGAATGTTTGATTCTCTCTGTTACTTTTCGATTTTGATAAATTAATCTATTATGTTGTGAATTGATTGAAGTATAGATGTGTCTCAGTGTGAATTGATAAAAGTATTAATGGATTTGATATTCGATAGCAATTGCTTTTAAGTTTTTTTATAAGTCTCAATCATTGAATCTTCTCTAATCTTCTGAATTTATGTTACTTTTAAAGATACACATGAATATGGCATATATATACATATGAAGAGATTGGGACTAATGGACATTTGGGCTATGTTTGTTTGGACGGATTAGATTAGGTTGGATTAGTATTCTCATGACTAATAGTCCTAGGACTATGAATCTTTTGGATTGTGTATCTTATCTTATGTTTGGATTGAGTTAGGATTATAAGAAAGACTAATAGTTTAGACTTTAGCTTAGTCCTCCAATTTATATATCCCACCCCTTATGTAGGATCGAATAGTCCATTATATGTGGGATACCATATCTGGATAGATTGTTAGTCTGTACTTCAATTGTTTAACCAAACATCGGATTAATAATTCTATTGGACTATTAGTCCAATCCCAATCTTATGTCCACCCAAACAAACATGGCTCTGGCTTAAACGTAAGCTCACATCACTTAATTGTGTTGTTAAATTGGAAGTCTTTGGATATTTTGTGGTTTCTGATTTATCTAAGCTTTCTAAGTTCTAGTAATGCATACCAAATCTTTTGAAGGATGTAAACTTGTAGTGATCTTAACTTCTAATCAATCACAACTGTGGAAGAGATGCCGAACCTACCTGCAGTAATATTTATTATTAATGCGATAGTTCTTCATAGAAAATGTGGGGACAAAATTTTTGAATGACAACATGTGGCCGAGGTGGGACCGAAGTGCCAGCAGAGGTGCCACATGTCCTAGTCATGACGCCGAGATAATCTCGTCTAGGTCAAGGTTATCTGCGAAGATATCGAAATCCGGGATAAGCGGATAAGGGACAAGAGTCTTAGAATGAGAGAGGACTTCAGTTTGGCTAAAGATAAGACTCTTAAAGAGTTTATCCTAATCCAACTGGGAGTCCAGGATTAGCATTGAGCTAGAGTCCGTTGAAGCTAGGCTTTTATTGGGATTATGTCAGTATTGGCTATAAAAGAGAGGCACCCTCGTGGGTCTAAGGTACGGTTTTTGTATTCTGAATAGTGAGTTAAGCACTTTTGCTATCTTTGAGAGATAACTGACTTGATCATCGGAGTGCCCCTGGGTGGACGAACTACCGTCGGAATCTTATTTTTCTGTGACAGGTCATTCGGGCTTAATCTATTCTGCCTATGTTCTCTAGCTGAGTACCTGTTTGGCAGTGTGGTTGGAAATTGACACACACAATTTGGTGCCGTCTGTGGGAAAGAAAGGAGAATAGATGGCCAACGACGGACATAAAGAGAAAGTTGGGGATGACATCCCTATTGGGAGTGGTAAGCACTTTGATCCCAATGTAGAGGAGGATAATTGCAACGAAGAAACTTGGGATCAGAATCCTAGAGAGAAAGACGTCGGCCTAGAGGGCGACGTACCAAAGAAATCAGACCGAAGTGGGTATTACAACGAGGACGACCTCCAGGTATGCAAAGATAGATGCCTGCGGAGGGACGGTGAGATAAAGGGAATGGCAAACAAATTGGTGGACCTGCAAACGGTCGTTAATTTCATGATGCAGAACAACGTCATGCAGCCACCTTTCCCATTACAAGATACGCTGATTCCAGCGGCCAAGAAAGATGCCCGAAAAGGGGGGCAGAAAACAGTTCCTACAGTCTCACAGTACGAAAAGACCAAGGGACATTCTCACTGGCCTTCACAGGAGGACGGTCATGGAGAATCAACGAGAAGAGAATCCTAGAAGACACGTTGAACCAAAGAAGCCTCCATCGAAGAACATCAGGATGTTCAAGGGAAGGAACTATGTTTCGACGTAACTAACAGAGAAAGGTCCAAGAGGACTCACAATGACACTAGAAGCAGTACGCCAAAAAGGCTGAAATCAGGAGATAGCCGAGCTCCTTGACGGACCAAGGAGGATCTCAGAGATTACCTCCAGAGGAAGCGACAAGATGCCAAGGTAACTTCTCCGGTCAAACCGAGAATGCCGTTTTCGATAGAATTGGATAAATTTGAAGCCCCGAAAAGGTTCAATATGTCGAGATTCTAGATATACGACGGTAAGTCGGACCCCAACTTTCACGTTAGCTTGTACCTGAACTCAATGGCACTATACACCGGGAACAAGCCATTGTTTTGCCAGGTGTTCCCCTCATCCTTCGAGGAAATTGCATCGGACTGGTTTCACAAGTTGCCGAAAGGAACTGTGAAAACCTGGAAAGGAACTGTGAAAACCTGGGAAGGCCTGGCCGAGATGTTTGTGGCCAGGTTTGTGACAAACAAACTACAACCATTAAGGGTGGACTCCCTGATGGCTCTGAGAATCAGTGTGGATAAAAGCCTTAGGGCTTATGCCAAGAGATACTATGAGGTGTTCAACTGAATATCAGGGTGCAACTAAGAGGCGGCGGTCGTGTCTTTTAAGAATGGCCTGAAAGATGATTGTTTGCTTCGAAAATCACTGGCAAAGACACTACCAAAAAGTATGGAGGAACTTATGGCCAGGATAGAAAAGTATGCCAGGGTCGAGGAGGACATGCCGGGGACAAGGACGTCGAAACAAGAGAAGGGAAACGGCTCGCTGAAGCGAGGCCAAGCTAATGGAGGATACAATAAGCAAGAGACAAGATTAAGGGCTGCGCAGGTAGTTAGAACCGTATTTCAAATCCCGATTTACAAAGTCTTGGAGAAAATCCGAAATCAGCCCTGTTACAAAGCACCAGTAAAGGTTCCGGGCAAATTTATGGGAAAAAGCCTTGGCAAGCACTGTGCTTACCACAATAAAGATAGGCATTTGACTTAGGGGTGCAGAGCCCTGAAGGCACATCTGGAAGACTTGGTAAGACAAGGTCATTTAAGGGACCTTGTAGACGAGGCTAGGACAAGAAAAGAGCAAGCAAGACTGCCTCAAGCACCGGCAGCACTGCCTCTCCCAGATCCACAAGGCGAACCTCGAGTGATCAATGTGATTCACTCAAAGGTCAATGAGAACGAAATACGTGGGGAGACTCAGAAGGTAAAACACTTGCAGCATGTGTACCAGGTCTGCAGAAAAGACCTAGGGAAAACGAGTGCCAGGGACCAGTGGTGTCCTTTACTGAAGATGACCTAGAGATGGTGCAACATCCACACAACGATGCCTTGGTAATATCCCTCCAAATTGGAGAATGCCAAGTGAAGCGCATCTTAATTGACCAGGACAGCTCTTGTGACATCATGTATGTCAGGTGTTACAAGGAGCTTGGCCATCACCAAGATGATCTGGAACAATCCAATGGTCCAATGGTCGGGTTCAATGGAACGACATGGCCCCTAGGAGCAACAAGTTTGGAAGTTTAGGCTGGCACCAAAAAAGTGAAAACAGAATTCACAATAATTGACACCCCCTCCATTTACAGTGCTATTTTGGGAAGGCTATGGGTGCATGCAATGGGGGTTGTTCCCTCAACATTGCACCAGTTGTTGCGATTCCCAACAGAACAGGGAATAGAGGAAGTCAGAGAGGATCAGGTGCAGGCGAAGAATTGCTCCATCGCAACAATGAAATCTACTTACAACATACGAGAAGCAGAAGTGGCATAGATCGAGTATGAGGACATGGAAGTCCTGGAGGACGTCGGCAAAGAGCCAGCCGAGAAGAGTGAAGAAGCCCTAAAAAAAATCCTTATCCAACAAGGGGATGAAGAGCGTTTCTTGCTTCTCGGCTCGAGCTTGGCCGAGGAAGAGAAAAAAGAGCTAGAAGCGTTGTTAAGAGCAAACATTGAAGTGTTTGCCTGGACGCCGTACGAGATACCTGGCATTGACCCTAAGGTCACTTGCCATAAGTTGAATGTGGACAGGTCGGCTAAACCTATTATCTAGCGAGCAAGAAGGCCGACGTTGATGCATGTTGAGGCAGTAAACGAGGAAGTGGATAAACTTCTAGAGGCCAGAGCCATACGAGAGGTAAACTACCCAACATGGCTATCAAACACAGTCGTCATGAAGAAAAAGAATGGGAAGTGGAGGGTCTGTGTGGACTTCACCAGCCTGAACAAGGCTTGTCCCAAAGACAGTTTCCCACTCCTCAAAATTGACTAATTGGTGGATGCCACCTTAGGACATGGAAGGATAAGCTTTCTGGATGCTTACAGGGGTACCATCAGATAGCTATGTACCCCCCAGATGAGGAGAAGACTGTATTTATCACCCCAAAAGGGCTATATTGTTACAGAGTGATGTCTTTCGGGTTGAAAAATGCAGGAACAACTTACCAGAGACTGGTGACCAAGATGTTTAGGCATCTAATAAGCAGAACAGTAGAGGTATACATAGATGACATGGTCGTGAAGACCAAGGAACCTGGGGATCATCTGGGAGACTTAAAAGTAGTTTTTGACATCCTTAGAACATATCAGCTCCGACTTAATGCATCGAAGTGCGCATTTGGAGCTGGGTCTGGTAAGTTCTTAGGATACTTGGTTACTAGAAGGGGCATTGAGGCTAGCTCAGATCAAATCAAACCTATCTTACAATTAAAGGGACCAACATCGGCAAAGCAAGTGCAGATGTTGACTAGAAGGGCTGCAGCCTTAAATAGATTCATAAGCAGAAGCTCTGACAAATGTAAACCTTTCTTCAGCTTAGTGAAGAAAGCCACAGACTTCTTATGGACAGAAGAGTGCGAAGTCGCCTTGGCTGACTTGAAGAAGTATTTGACCACAGCTCCAGTTCTCTCAAATCCAGTACCTAGAGAGGAGTTGTTCTTATACTTGGCAGTTTCAGAGCATGCAATGAGTACAGTAGTAATCAAAGAATAAAATGGAGAGCAAAGGGCAGTTTACTACGTGAGTAAAACCCTAGCTGATGCAGAGACCAGATACTTATCTGTGGAGAAGCTAACACTGGCTTTAGTAATGGCTTCCAAGAAGCTGAATCATTATTTTCAAGCTTACAAAATTATGGTGTTAACTGAGTATCCCTTGAAGTCCCTGTTGCAGCAGGGAGATTTGACAGGTAGGATAGCCAGGTGGGCAGTGGTGTTGGGCCAATACGACCTAGAATTTAGACCCAGAACAGCAATCAAAGGCCAAGTTTTGGCCGACTTCGTGGCCAAGTTCACACCAGACGCCATCACATATCGGGCTCCATTGAGCTGAGGTCCAGGTGAACAAGGAGAAACCCAGTTGGGGATAGCCAAACAGAAGAAAGAGGAGAAACTCAGATCCTACAGTATTTACGTCGGCGACTCCTTCCGCCTATTTGTTGACGGAAGTTCAAACCAACAAGAGGCGGGGGCAGGAGTAGTACTAGTATTGCCGGATGGACAGATGCTGGAACAATCCATTCACTTGGGATTTAAGGCCTCAAACAACGAAGCAGAGCATGAAGCACTAATAGCAGGATTAAAGTTGGCAGCAGCAATAGAAGCCGACGAGGTGATGGTCTTCTGTGAGTCCCAGCTTATCATCAACCAGGCAACAGGCGAGTACGCTGCCCGAGATGAAAGGATGGTGGCCTATGTAAAGGAGGTGGGTAGACTGATGGCATTGTTCCAAAATTACCGACTACAGCAAGTCAGTCTAGATGACAACAGCCATGCTGATGCCTTGGCCAACCAGGAGAGACAAGGACAATAATGATTGAATACTTGTTCCAAGTGTAGAACCATTGAACATGGAGCGTGAAGCAATGTGTGTGGCTATGGGACCAAGTTGGATGGATGCAGTAATAGTATTCCTTAAAGATGGAAAACTACTAGATAATCATAAAGAAGCACACAAGATCAGACTGAAGTCGGCAAGATTCAGTCTGATAGTAGAAGGGCATCTCTATAGAAGATCTTTTACTGGACCCCTTTTGAGGTGTGTGCATCCCTTTCAAGTCGAAGACTTCATGTATGAGATACTTGAAGGAGTATGTGGAAGCCACACTGGGGGCAGGTCACTTGCTCATAGGGCCATTACTTAGGGGTACTGGTGGCCCTATATGCAGAAAGATGCTGAAGCCTATGTCAGAAAATGTGAGAAGGGTCAGAGGTTTGCACCTTTGATACACCAACCAGCAGCAGATCTGAACCCAGTGTCCAACTCTTGGCCATTTGCCCAATGGGGCATGGACCTTGTTGGACAGCTGCTTCAGGCAATTGGACAAAGGAAGTACCTGCTAGTGGCAACAGATTACTTCACCAAGTGGGTTGAAAGTGAACCCCTTGCAAAGATTCGGGACATTGATGTAAAGAACTTCATATGGAAGAACATCATCACCAGGTTTGGGATCCCAAGAGCAATAATAGCAGACAATGGTACACAGTTTGACAGTAAGTTAATCAAGAGCTTTTGTGCAAAGTACAAGATCAAGAATTACTATTCCACTCCAAGTTTCCCTCAAAGCAATGGACAAGCAAAAGTATCCAACAAAGTTATCTTGGATGGGATAAAAAAGAGGCTAGAAACAGCAAAGGGAAAATAGGTGGATGAGTTGTCCAGTGTACTCTGGGCATATCAGACTACGCCGAGAAGATCAACTGGAGAATCTCCATTTGCCATGGCTTATGGAACAGAGGCTGTAATCCCATTGGAGGTCACATCCCAAGGGTCAAAACCCAGGGAGTGAAAAATGGGACTAATGAGGCATTCTTGGCCCGAAAACTGGATCTGTTGGAAGAAAGAAGGTAGAAAGCAGCAATCCAGCTAGGGGCATACTAGCAGCAGCTTGCCAAGGCTTACAATAAAAAGGTCAATCCACGAGAGTTTCAAGTTGGGGACCTCGTCCTGAGAAAGGTCGTCGGCAACAAGAAGGATCCCAGAGAGGGCAAGCTTGGCCCAAACTGGGAGGGACCTTATAGAATCATCTCGGTCCTGGGCAATGGGGTCATATCGGCTTGAAGATATTGAAGACAAAGAGTTGCCAATACCTTGGAATACTTGCAATCTGAAGTTTTTCTATCATTAGATTTTTTATTTTTTAAAGTTTTCTCTTATTAGCCGAAGTAATAATAAAATTTTAGCTCATTTTTTGATTTCAAACTTGTGTAACACAGTTGAAATAGTCCCTTGGCGATGTTTCTAATTGAAACATGACGAATAACTTAAACTTATTATATGGCAGAGTTGAATTATACTTGTATATAATAGAGTTGAACTAAGTTGGCGATGTTTTTGATTGAAACATGACGAATAACTTAGACTCATTATCTGGCAAAGTTGAAATTATACTTGCATATAATCGAGTTGAACTAAGTTGAATTAAACCTAGATTTGTTATGTCAACAGAATGAAAAATTTAAGTACATATCAGTTAGATTAACAGAGACCGAGGTTGATAACCTCGGCCAGTCTCTGTTTGAATCTGATCTCGGTGACAAGATTATAGGTACATACTTCATGTGATCATAAGTGAAACTTAAGTTCACATTGAGAGGCAGAGAGCTAGAGAATGATGCTTGGGAGTTGGAATCTACAAGCTAAGGTTGGTTTAACACTTGTTGAAATTTTAAGAAAAATTTACAAGTTGAAGTTAAGCGAATATTATATTGAAAGAAGTATCTACGTACTTGCCGAGATTACCATGTTGCCAAGACTTGGAAAATAGTAGAAGACAGAAGTCTTTATAAACATTTATGAAAATATTTTTACAAATGTTTTCAAGTATTAAGCCATGGCCGAGATAAACAGTCAACAGTTATACCCGAAGTATTTTACACCAAGAAAATTGCACAGTTAAGGTGTACTTTGAAGACATGTAGAATATTCCAAGTATGGAATCATACAAGACAGTAAAGAAAAGACAAGCATTCAAACGTTTAGTCAAAAAATAAGACTTGCATTCAGATAAGAAAAGAAGGCACTTCGGCCTGACATTGAAGAATAATTGTTCAGATTACAAAAAGGCACATCGGCCAAATAAAGAGCTAAACATTGTTTCAAAAGTGAAAAAAAAGTACAAAGTACAAGAAATAAAGAAGATCATCAAAATGGACTACTCGGCGTCGGCAGCGGACTATGTCTCGGCCCCAAAAGACAGTTGGGAAGACTTCTCAGCAGCCTTCTCAGCCTCGAGCTCAGCGTCGATCTCTTGTAGAGTCTGATCTATGTTCCTCTCGGCGATTGGCACCTTGGAGGTTGTCTTTTGGGAGGAGGCACCCTTTGAGACTTCATCTTCCTCATCCTGAGTCAAGTCCAAGACTTGCTTATTCAGAGTTGGGGACTTGGCCCCAGCAGTTTCTTCCGTCTTCTCGGCCTCAGCTTCCTCCTTGGACTCAGCCTCGTCCTCGGATTGGCTTGGAGTAGAGGGGAATAGCAAGACAAGTCGGCTATCGTCTTTATGCTGAGAGTCCTCGGGGACAACCAGTTCTTTCAAAGCAACCATCCAACTAAGGAAGTAACTCTTGTTGCATGCCTTTTTGACCTGCTTCTTGTAGTCCTTGCGGACATCAATTCCCCCCTCAGCGTACGCCTTCTCGTCCACTGCCTTGATCTCGGCCTCCTTTGTGGCCAAGGCAGCAATGAGCTCGGCTTGGGTTTCGACGGTTTTTGCTTCGGCCTCTTTTTTCTCGGTCTCGGCAGCTCTCACCCTCTCATCGGCCTCGTCTTGGGCTTGTTTTGTTGCCTTGGCCTGATCCATCAGTGTCTTCATCTTGACCTCGGCTTTGTTGACTGTCTTCAGCAAACTAGTAGTCTTCTTGGTCTTGTTGACTAACTCCTTCTTGATGTCAAAAGCTTACATCGTGAAGGAGTGGCTGTGCTGGATCGCCTAAAAGAAATGGGCAAAACAAAAGTTAGTGAAATTCTCTAAGTGTGGAAAAACAGAGAATGCAAAGTACCAAGTGTTAGGGGCTTACTTGAACGGAGTGCTGAAACATTAGAGCGAAGTTTTCATATTTGCTGACCTCGGCATTGCGTTCGAGGTCTTTTGGAAGGAGCAAGGCAGTGGAGAGGGCGACGCCGACTTCAAAGTCAATCGCACTATCGCCAACCCTGACTGGCTAGTCCTCAATAGTGATTGGAGGGGCCCAGGGGGCATCAAATTTCATGGACCCCGAGGTTGTCACAGACTTTGACCTTGGCTTCTTTGACCGAGTCGATTCAGAGGGAGTAGCCTCGGCGGGCCTCTTTTCGACGGCGGAAGCACTTTTTTTCGCCTCAGCAATTTTGGAGATCGGCAAGGTATCCTCAAAGGCGATTTGAGTTACCGTTGCCTTAGGTTGGGCTTTCTTCAGTCGCTTTGGCTTTGGCTTTGGCTTTGGCTTTGGCTGAGACTGGGATAGTGAATGTTGTGCGGTGACAGAGTCAGGGATGTCTGCTAGAATGTTGTCTGCTACAACCTTCTTACGACCCATCTTGACGGTGGCTACAGTTCAACGTCGGCGTTTGCATTGAGAGGGTGTGATTAGTTGTAGAGCCGAGGTTGATGGCTGTTCTGTTGGACCAGAGGTTGATCCCTGATCTGGCTGAGGTGATGAAGTTGCAGCAGGAGTTGTTGATGAACGAGGAGACTTGTTTTTTTTCAGGACGTCGGGTAGAACAGATTTGTACGTCGGGATATAATTGAGCAGCAAAGGAGCTTTCCGCTGCTCAACTGGCAGACCCAACAGCTTCTTAAAATCCTTACTGGGATAGAAGTTTTTGCGGAAGTCCTTTGGAAGCTGAGGAAGAACTGCAAAAATAAAACATACAGATGTTAGAACATATAAAAATATCAAAGTAAAAAAAAACTTGAGAAGCAAGTAAAAGTAAACACTTGGCTCTTACCATCTCCCTCTCTGAACAATGTACAGCTTAGAGAGTAGAGGTGAAGGTCATCATTTGGAAGGAACTCCCAGTTGCCCGAGACGCTGAAGTAATCGTCCCCTGCGCCCTTGTTGGAATCAGGGAGGTCGGCGATAAGTTTGCATTTTGTGGACCTCGGCTTAAGGTAATAGACGTAGCCTTTTTCTAACTTAAGGCCACACATGGTGTAGCAGTACTAGATGTCGGCTAGAGTTACCCTAGCATTTTCTCGGCTAGCTAAGGCAATGATACCGTTGATGACTCTGTAAGAGTTAATGGCTAATTGCATTGGATTGAGTTTATAATAGTGAAGGACTTCTCGGAAAAGGATATCGAGAGGGAGCCTAAGTCCACACTCTACAAAGGCTACGACTAGAAAATGGATATAGTCGTCCTTGGGCATGATGGAGTCCTTCTTCCCAGCCAACCTAAGGTGGATATCACAGGGATAACGAACTCTTGCCTGAAATATTCTAGTTTAATTGGGGTGTCTACCTTCCACCTCCACATACCCATGATGTCGGCTTAAGAGGGAAGTGTTGGATTGCAAAAATGAGTGGTTTGTTAGGGGTTTAAAGGACCTCGACAAACCTAAACGAATGCTGGGGCAAGGGTTTTTGAAGATCAAAAAAGGTCTTAGGTTTGGTTTCCTTAAAGATCAAGTTTCTGGAACAAATCCCAAGCCTAAAACTATGGAAACAAGGATTGAATGCAAGAATCTGGAGAACACAACAAGAAAACAGAGAAGAATAGAAATTCAGACTCAAGAAAACCAGAAGGGGTTCAAGAACATTGCATAAAATATAAATATACACAAATCAAGAACAGTACGCCAAGTAAGAATGCCAAGTATATGAGCAGTATGTGTGTGTGTGTGTATACCAGTAACAGATTGTGCAAGAATAGAATTGTGAAACAGATGACGAATGGTAGAAATCAACACACAAGTAACAAATTAAGAGCGTGAATAAAAACACCATGGCAGTGTACAAACATAACAATTTGAAGCGAAACAAGAAATTGAAATGAGAGGAACAGTGGCTTACCGAGGAAAATAAGGCCGGTGTGAAGTATGCTGGTGTCAGGCGGTGGCAGTGAGCAAAGAAGTGCAGCAAAAGCCTCGCCGGAGGGGGAGAGTGAAAGTGGTTGTAGAAAGCTTCACGAAAATCAGAAATGGAGGATTTGGGAGGGAAGGTTGGAGAGAGAACTTGCACGAAAATGGTGGTGAAAAAGTGAAAAGACAGAGAGAGAGAGAGATGATTTTGATCAAACACGCA
This sequence comes from Camellia sinensis, assembly GCF_004153795.1. NCBI lineage: Eukaryota > Viridiplantae > Streptophyta > Magnoliopsida > Ericales > Theaceae > Camellia > Camellia sinensis. The sequence goes on from NW_021024804.1 coordinate 3,461,151, forward strand.
GAATGGTGGCAAAATGGCAATTAGTGTGCCTAGGACAACGTGCTTGTCAAACGGCGCACGCAAATGCGATGCGACTGAATGGCGCGTGTCTGGTACGGCTTAGTAGGGGAAAGTCACATGGCAAAAATGGTTAATATACACTGCGTGACAGCTCATACGCGTGTTGAAACTCTTGGGGTTCTTGATAATAGAGAAGGACCTTGGCTTCGGCTGAGAAACTTAAACAAACTTGGTTATTGGTTTTGAAGCATTAATGAAAACAGACTAAGTCTTGGTCGTATTGAGCCGACGAATGATGACCTCGGTAATAAAGGACAAAGCGAGCTTAGCTGACATGCTAAATGGAAGAAACGATATAGGTTCCACCACCTCAGGATGCCGAGGTAATAGAACCTAAGGGGCAGTTGTGGGGACATAATTTTCGAATGACAACACGTGGCCGAGGTGGCACCGAAGTACCAGCCGAGGTGCCGTGTGTGGTCATGACGCCAAGATAATCTCGTCTAGGTCGAGGTTATCTGCGAAGATACTTGAATCCGGGATAAGCGGATAAGGGACAAGAGTACTAGAATGAGAGAGGACTTCAGTTTCACTAAAGATAAGACTCTTAGAGAGTTTATCCCAATCCAACTGGGAGTCCAGGATTGGCATTGAGCCAAAGTCTGTTGAAGCTACTTTTCTATTGGGATTAGGTCAGTGTTGGCTATAAAAGAGAGGCACCCTCGTGGGTTTAAGGTACGCCTTTTGTATTCTGAATAGTGAGTTAAGCACTTTTTCTATCTTTGAGAGATAACTAACTTGATCGTCGGAGTGTCCCCGGGTAGACGAACCACCGCCGAAATCTTATCTTTCTGTGACAGGTCGTTTGAGCTTAATCTATTCTGACGGTGTTCTCCAGCTGAGTACCTGTTTGGTAGTGTGGTTGGAAATTGACACACACAGAAAAATTTATAAATTCTCAGTGTAATTGGAATAAAAATAGAGCGAGATTCGCTGTTTGAATTGAACCTTTGCTCCATGGAATTCATTACACTGTACTCGGAGAGGAGTTAAAATTTTGTGCACTTAATTAGTCTGCTTGTCTAACATCTAGTGCTTCAGGCCTTGTTTGTTTTCAGAGGTAGAATGGAGGGGATTGTTAGTGAGGGGATTCATAGTGAGGGGATTAATAGTGAGGGAATTGATAGTAAGAGGATTAAGTAAAATTGTGTTTATTTTGATGATAATTGTTAGTGTATGAATTGTTAAATTATGTTTATATAAAATAATAAAACAAATAAAAAAATATAAAAAATTAAACATTAATATTTATAAAAAAATCCCAATATATAAAAAATAAAAAAAATAAAAAAAATTTCTAATCCCCTCACGATTTTTCTAATACCATCTTTACCTCCTTCATCTCAATCCCTCTTCCAACCTCCATCTATATCACCTCCACCATCTTAATCCCATCCCCAACTCTACAAACAAATACAACACTAAATAACCCCATCTCTATCCTAATTCCCTCCCATCTATTTAACCTCAAAACAAACGGGCCCTTAATGTTTTCCAAAGCTAGTGTAGAAGACATTCATAATGTTTACTTGTGGTTTGCATTTCTGGAATGTCAGTATGCGCTACTAATTTTTTTGAAGTTTTTGGGATCTTTGCTTAGCTATATCATTGTGATATTTTGTCCAGAAGGAAAATGCACTGACTAAATTTTTGAGTGATTTAAAAGAAAAGGCTTGATTTTTGGAATGGGGCTTGTAACCCCAAGCATATATTGAATCTGCTAATTCTTTCTCATCTGAGGCCCCATTTGTTTTGGGGTATGAGAGGGGGATTGAGATTAGAATAGTTGTGGGTCCCATTTAATGTGTTGTTTGTTTACAGAGTTGAAAAAGGAACTACTAAGCCGAAGGGCTTAAGATAGGCCTTGCAGATGGGATTCAGATGGGCCTTCAGAACTTGGTATTAGAAAACTAGTCCGGCAGACTAGAAATTTTTTATTTTTATTTATTTTTTACATGTCAGGCATTTTTTTTTTGAACATTAATGTTTAATTTTTTGTTAAGTAAAAATTATTATTTTATTTATTTTATTTATTTTTGAAATTATTTTATTTATTTTTATTTTTATTTTTTAAAAATTTTTTACATGTTGGGCATTTTTAACATTAATGTTTAATGTTTTTGTATTTTTTTTATTTGTTTTATTATTTTATATTTATTTTATATAAAAATAATTTAACAATCCCTACACTAACAACTATCATCAAAACAAACACAATTTTATTTAATTCCCTCACTATCAATCCCCTCCATTCTACCTTTTAAAACAAACGGGGCCTGACTTCGTTAATATTCATAATGTTTTCAGATCAGAAAAATTCAGTGCAATACTTAAGGTCGCTCTACTTTGTTTTAGTCACGAAACAACATGACATTTTTTGGCGACCAAAATGTTTGGTCATAAAAAATAATGACGACTAAACTATCTGGTGGCTAATGGTGACATAAAACGGTAGTTAAAATATGTAGTCGCTAAATGTATTATTATTAGCGACTAAAATATTTTAGCGACTAAATATTTTAATCGCTAAAAAAATAATTTCTTTTTAAATTGATTACTTTCAGCGACTAAATCTTTCATCGCCAAAAAGTGTCTATTGGCGACTAAGTTCGTTTTAGTAGCCAAAGATAAAATAATTAGCAACTAACGTAAATTTAGTCGCCATTGACTAATGCTGACAAGCCTTCAGCGGTTAATTGGGCGACAAAAAACTTTAATCGTCATTGACTTTCTGTGACTAAAAAAGAGCCTTCGACGACTAAAAATTTAGTACTTGAAAGTGTAATTTCTCATAGTGTCTAAAATTTCTCATCAAATTATTTCACAAAAATATAAATCTCACCAACAAAAAATATCTATTGAATCTAATCCCTTATACAAATTTTTAATTAGATTTATCATTAATTTTTTTAAAAATATATGATAGGAGTGTTAGGCATACGCCACGTGCATGAGGTGCAAAAAAAGCATTCATCCAGCTATCATTACATTATTTATGACATCCAAACACCACCGACAGTTGGTACTTGCATATCACTCCTCTCCCGTGCAGATAACTTTGGCTTCGCATGGGAAGTTAAGTTTGGGGTTAACCCAAGGGTTCTGGCATTGTGGTAAGGTCTTGGGGTTTAAGTTTTAAGTTCATAAGTTTAATTTTTTTCTTAGGCCAATCTTCTGGGCGAAACACTGTTAATTAGGAGGTTAGATCTCAAGGATGCCTAATCAGCTAATTGGTGTGGGTTTAATGCTCCCCCGCTATGCGAGTCCTGACTTAATCGAAACTTGTTTTGGGAGGTCGGGACAAGCTTCTAAGTTATAGTCTCTCACTCGGAACGGACAACAGAACACCCTGGTGATCTCCTCATGGGGCGCTGCCTTGGACCTGCGGGAGGGTGGGAGGATTTCCCTGTAACAAAAAAAAAAAAAAGTTTGGGGTTTGTTTTATTTTTTTATTTTTGTAGTTATTTTAATCATAAAAAATAAAATAATTTTTTTAATTTAATAAGATAAAATATCACATTTAATTCATAATTATTACATTTTTTTTCTCATAAAAAAATCAAAATTTCTTTCCAAACGAGACTTTTTAACCCCAAGTTAAAATAGTTAAAAAAAAAATCAAAAAGTCAAATAGCCAACTCACTTTCCAAACGAACCCTTTGCTTAGTTTGAGTTTTCTAAAAATATTTTTTAGAAAATTATATTTTTTATTTTTCGATTTTGTTTTTTGTTTTTATTGAATGTTTTAAATATTTTAAGCAATTTTTAAAATTTTTAGACACACATAATATAAATACACTTAAAAAGTATAATTTTGTGAAAAAAAAATCATTTAAAAAAATTCACTAAATAACAAAAATACAAAAAAAAAAATTGAAAATTCACTATATTTTTGTGTGTTTATTAATTTTTTGAAATATTTTTTTTACAAATATTTTACTTTTTAGATGTATCTAAGTAAAGTGCATCTAAAAAAGTAAAAAAAAAAATGACTTAAAATTTTAAAAATATTTACTAAAAACAAAAAAAAATACAAAAAATAAAAAACTCAGTTTTCAAAAAATTGAATTCGGAAAACTAAAACCAAACATACTGACATATAACAATTTTAAAGATCAAATTTTTTTGTCTCTAATAATGAAAACTTTATTAAAAAAAATATTAAGAGACAAATTTAGTCATAACAAAAAAAAAACTTTTAACTCTGTTTGTTTTGACGTAAAATATTTTATTTAAAAAAAATGTTTTTGTTTTTATTTTTTGGCGTTTGATTGATACTTGAAACAAAATATTTTATTGCCTAAAAGAGAAATTTTGAATCAATAAAGTGTCATTTATGACTTTTTAAGGAATTAAAATACTTATTTAAAAAGGTTAAATGTGTTAAAAATGTATTGAGTGAGAGTCAATTTTGTAAAAATTGGCTTACGAAATTTTTGAAGGCAAGTCATTTTTAAAAAAATGATGCAAAAATATTTTTTCAAAAAAATATTTTACTTACTTTTTGTTTAACCAAATAACAGAAAATGAGTATAATACTTTTGACAAAAATGTTTTACGTCAAAACAAACATAGTCTTAGTGATAACATTTTTAAAAATCACTAATAAATGCACATAAAATAATTTTGTGCTAAAAAGTGTACTTTTTAAGGAGAGAATTAGTCCAAAAAAGAAAAGGATATTATATGTCTAATTTCGTCACCAGCAATTTGACTTTCACCACTTGGCGTGTGAATCTTATTATCTGTGTATTTCCTTCGTCTCACTTTGATTTTTATTATTTTTTATCTTCATTGTTTGGGTTAAGCTATTTTAGCATTTTTTAAAAATATTTTTATCTTATTTGTGTTACTTTTTTTTTTGATTTATACAAAGGTTAAAGGTTAAAACAAAGAGAGAAGTTTACGGCTACACTCCTGGGATACATCAATCCCTACTAGAGCTAACAATGCTCATATCAGTGATTAAAAAAGAGGAATGGAACTTGGAGGATCCTTGTAGACGTCCCCGAACGCTCCGGGAGGGTTAGTCCCGTTCTGTTCATTTGGGGTCACTACAGCTCGGACTCTTAAATGTCACGGTTCCTAATCTGAACCAAAGAGTCCAAATCCGGCAAATCGTTTTGAGAAACTGATTTTTTGAAAAAGTAGTGCCAAATATGGACTGCTTTGCCAGATACAGAGTCGCCACCTAAATATTTTATTTTGGGAAATTTAGGAAACCCTGACTCGGTGCCAAAAGGCCACGTGTCCGTCATCACCAAAGTTGCCTCGGCTCGGGAACTTGGGTACGATTAGGGAAGGTCACTTCGTGAGCACCCCCGCTCGCCCAGTCATAGACCGGCCTCTACTAACCACGATATCAATTTTTGAAAACATTGTGAATTCTTATTCCGGTTATTAGCCTAGGTTACTATGTGATGCTTACAGCATATAAGTATAGACCGGGTCGTCCGAATTGGAACAAAACATTTCATGTTTGTTTTTGAAAGTGGTTTGCTACCCACAGGTAGGCTTGAAACATTTGATGAGGCCACTTTCTACACCACCACATAGCACCACCTCCCCACCATCCTTTCCAACACTTGGAGCTGGTTTTCCAGAGCT